>CAAKMY010033817.1:0-16496 GCA_901111285.1 Corrigiola litoralis | reverse complement strand
TTGTCGTAAGACACTACTCCAACAACCGGCCCATTCCAATCTCTATCCAATTTTTTTGGACTTTCCGGTCCCGGTGCGATCTGATTTTGAATCGATGCCCCCTACCTGTTGGGAGGGAGAGTATCATTTATTTGTACTCATCACTCATCTCATATGTCACCCATAAGCTATGAACTTGGTTATGATATGTTATGTGACAGGATGTTGGTATCATTTTCCAAGCACAAAAAGGTACGAGCTCTTTTTGGCATACAAATATCACAATCATTAAGTGTGAATACATCGTTGGTACCAAGATTCGCTCTTTGAAATAAAAGTTTATACTAATGAAGAGCAAAGAAAAGAGAGTTGCGATTCGCTCTTCGGTAGATGCTTTGCAATAGGGCCAGCCAAGATGAAGTACTAGGCCATGCGTTGTCTGAGGTGGATCCTCCCACTGGGCCTATCTCGAGCCAACCTAATATACACACTGACCCTTGAAAGAAAGGGGGATAGGGAGAGAAATATTTGCCTAATAACCCTTCTGGGATTTGAACTTAATCTCAATGTCACCAGGTACACTTCCAAGCACTAGACCAAGCCTTGTCTGAAATCCAGGGGCAGATTTAGAGGGGGGGCCATAGGGGCAGTGGCCCCCGCCAACTTAAAAAATAAAATGTAATACACATTGTTTTTTCAAAAAAAAAAAAAAGAAAACAAAAAGATATTTAACTGTCCACACTGTTAAGGAGTACCAAGTATGCTTTGGTCTAGTAGTAGGCTTGTCACTTGTTGATCTTGAGGTCTCAAGTTCAAGCTCCACTAGAAGCTCTTGGGAGAAGCATATATGTATAGTTCAATATATTTTAGTACTAGCTCCATGAATAGTAGTAATTTTTTGTTAAATTTTTTTTTAATTAATTTGTTGATTTTAGTTCGGCCCCTCTTAATATACAATCCTGGATCCGCCCCTGCTGATATCTATGCTAAATTTGTTGGTGCCCACTAAAATATGAGAGTCGCCATTTTATGATGTACAACATGACGTACTGCGTAGAATCACACACAATGTTTCATGTAAGGAGAGAAATGATACCATTGAGCATGATCCATTGCTAGATATTGTTGTGACTGCCAAGCTTGTCAGGTCAGGTTGCGCAGCCAGGAGAACAAGCGATCCTTTTAGGGTGTTTACATGCTAGTGCTGGAGAGTGTTTTCTTCTAGATGTGATTACATAAAATAATGATGTTTGGTAGTCTAGTTTTAGTCGAACCCCAGATTTTCTTGGCTAGTTGCTATATTGATGTTGTCAGAAAGTGTTTCAGATCACTAGTACTTCTATTTAAGGTCAAGCATATGTTCTTAAAAAGAGTCACCCATCAACGAATTAGTGGAAGCCAAATATTATGGTTACAATTAACCAGCAGGAACCGTGCTCATCTTATACTATCTGTTAGCCGCATTATCCCTACTAATCATTTTATTGATCGATTGCTATATTATCTACTACTTTATGAATTTCCAACAGGCATCAGCCCTCCAACGCATTTGACTAGATCATCTGTTCAATGTCATAGACTCACAAATGCATAATTAAAAATTGTGGACCACCTGTTCTTTATAAGCAGAATTTAGTATATTAACCAGAATAGTCAGATTTCATTTCAAAATTGGGTTCCATATTGATGTCATTTTCATCCTTGATCAAAGTTTTCTCAATAAAATCAGGAGACCACTTTATAACTTACGTAGCATCTCATGCATGGTCACAGGAATAATTTGCATCTGCCCGCAGTGACTCAAAATCGTCACAAGCAGTCCGGCCACACCACATTAAAGGAAAGCTTGGTTCAGTAGTACATATTTCAGTCTTGTGGCTTTTTGTTGCGCAATGAACCCTTTTTTCGGGATACGAGAGCCGTTCATTCTACAGGCAGGTTGCATTACAAACTTTCCCATACTTCTAACAAAACATATTTACACCTATGTGAACGATAAGCTGGAGTAAATGTAATGCATGCTATCTGGGAATTGACCATGTACGCCCCATTTGCCGTTAGATATAAGTTGTGTAAGACGTAAAATAACTCTTAGCTTGCTCAAGCACCAAGTAAGTTACTCCGTCTCCTATGTCATCATATATCCAATGCTTGTGAGATAAAAAAACATTATGTAGCAAAATTACAGCAGCAGCATTTGTGGAAGACTGGATTGTGATTGTCCCGTTGTTTGATGACTGGCAAGCTAAGTTTTTGGTGGTCATAGACTCATAGATTGATAAGATCTGCATTATGTATCTAATATTTTAATGGCAATGATTCCGAAGCTAGAAAGTTCTCCATTTCCATGAGTAGCCTGCCCTTGGGTAGTTTTATAGATGACAATTCTAGAAATTGGACAATGTCAAGAAATGAAATATCTAACCAAGTCGATACTTCAATGAAGTGGTAATGTACACACAAGTACACAACAATTTGACGTGTAATTGTTCAATTATGACAATGATTAGACAAGAAATTACCCCATAAGCAATCCTAGTCTGAAATGTTGTTTTGAGTATTTGTATATTTGGTACAGTCAAAGGGTCCAACAACTTGATTGCTTTTCTTCTTCACCTGAAAAATTACACTAATGATTTAGAATACTTTCCAGTTCATTCGAACAATATATCTGTCATCTATCGTCTAAAGAGATGGACGCAGTAAGTAGAACGTAGTAATCAAGTAATTCCTATCAGTGAACTCATTCACTCATTGAAGAAGAGGAAACATAAAAAGAGATGCTCAAACAACTGATAATTTTTCAGTCAAGGTAAAGGACCAAAAACGTAGTATCAACTGGTATTCTAACTTATATTCCTCAACTCATTCCACATCCACAATAGGTAACGGACCAAAGGTGGCAAGAGATAAGCTGCACTGTTGTTAGTGATTGCTCCCCTCCCTAAATCACTACAGTCAAATCCACATAAATCTGAACTAAATAACATGCAGAAATTTTTGATAGCAAGCAAAGAGGATGATCTTTCATTAGGCAGCAGTGAACACCAATTTTCTGTTTCACGCATCAGCGCTGAAAAACCTATCGGTATGTCAGCACATTCAACTCAAGCAGCCATAAAGGAAAATATCGGTTTGTCAATGTTTCTCAAGCAAAAGAGAGAGCCTTAACACTATCCTAGGATAGCTAAACAGCTGTGACTCTGTGAGCGTGTGAGAAAAAACCGTCTCCAGTGAAGTGCTTTTGAGGTGCAATATCAAAATTTACCAAATATTCTGAGAGCTCATCAAAACGGAATGAATGACAGACCGGGAGATTCAAAGTAGTTTAGATGGCATAGAACTTAGACCACCCATGAATGGAAGAAACAATAGGCAGTATTTTGGTTCTCTATCATATTAAGAAAAGAGAACATTTCCTGTAGCACATATCAGGCACACACCTATGGAACGCTCAGAGACAATGTTTGAGAAGAGTGACTACCAGGGTAACCAACATCATGCCTAAGTCTAATGTCGACGTAAGCTTTGTTTTAGAATCTAATTTTTGTAGGGGAGCAGACCTGCATTTCCTTTTTACTTTTCTTTTTTAATGGGAACCAATCACGTCAAAAAATGAGGCATAAAATACTTATGGAGGCATGCTGTCCTGAAGGACTATCAGAAAAACAGATGAAGCCAATCACTATATTTTGTCAAATCCACTCACCTTTACTATACTTGTAATATATCAGTGCAACATTTACTAATCAGTAGCATAGAAATTCTACCTTCACTTGTATATATAGAAGAAACAAATGAGAGTCATACCGGTGACCATGGACTAGGCTCAGGGACCGACTTTTCAGGAGGTGAATGTTGAACAGCACCAGTTTTCAAGGTTAAAATTTCCTGCAGCAACGAAGCAATATTAAGCAAAAGTCCAGAATTTGACACTTGGAAAATGTGCGTTTAGCCAAAAATCTACTAGCAAGATTTTGTGTCTAAGGTTTATCTTAAGAAATGAATTACCTCTCCAGCAGATTCAATAGCTGCTAACCACTCATCTGAAAATGGAACAGCGTTTGATGCTGGTCTCATAAGCCTGTGGTCATCTATCCCCCTGACATATTAAAACATTTAGTTGTGGTTGTATGAGAAGCAGGAAGGTTATAATTAATTTATCAATGACATAAATATACCGTTTTAAATTTGCATTCTCCTCATTTGTGCAGTCCATTCCCTTCATATCACATTTACTTTTACCATCAACAAGTGGAGAAGTTATTGTCTTGTTATTTCCTGGCAAGGCACTGTGATCAAGTACAGATTCAATGTCAAGAGATGCACTACAAGATACATCTTGACATGCACTACAAGATACATCTTTTAGAGGTAACCCGTGTCTGTTATCTTCAGAAAAAGATTCTTCTTTAACCGGATTAGCTTCAGCACTTGTCACCTCATCTGAACCTCTCCTTACAGAGAACTGAAATTTCAGATCAGTAGTTTGAAGCACGGAATCATTGCCACTTTTAGAGAGAAAGCTAATAGAATCAATTTGGTCATCAACTTTCTCCACTCTACTGCTCAATTTATGTACGTCAACAGAAACACCGGCATTACATTTTTCTTGATTTCTTCCGAGAGAACTTTCCTCCAATAATGTATCATCCTTCAAATTTAAATCATCATTTTGAGCAATTGGTATTCCGACAAGCAATTCATCATTCATTGTTTGCGGTTCGTCTGCTTCGTTGTTCGTGCCATCAGTAACTTCTGTGCAATGATTATATGCTATTGAATCACAATGATGAGAACCACTGGTATTGACTACTCCATGTCCAAAAGACCAGGGTTGTTCTTTTTCACCACGACTTGAATTAGGTGAATCATACGATTGGACAGCATTGTCACTAGGCTGCTTCAAACTGGAGCCAGAAAAACTCGACTTTTCCGGCAACATAGGCTCCCTCAGAGCTAACATTTCCAGGCTAACATTGGAAATCTCTTTGCTGTCATTTTCCTTCAAGTTCATGGAGAAGTTTTTGTCCTGACAAAAGAAACTGCAGTTTCTCTCATGTGAATCTTGATTTCCACTTGCATTATCTTGCCCTTTTGAGCATCCCCTAATCTCGGCAGTTGATAAATCACTATCACAAATCATCTCAACTTGTTCAGTATCTGCAAACTCATCAAGCTTGACAGCAATGTCACTAGGCTGCTTCAAACTGGAGCCAGAAAAACTCGACTTTTCCTGCAATATAGGCTCCCTCAGAGCTGACATTTCCAGGCTAAGATTGGAAATCTCTGTGCTGTCATTTTCCTTCAAGTTCATGGAGAAGTTTTTGTCCTGACGAAAGAAACTGCAGTTTCTCTCATGTGAATCTGGATTTCCACTTGCATTATCTTGCCCTTTTGAGCATCCGCTAATCTTGGCAGTAGATAAATCACTATCACAAATCATCTCAACTTGTTCAGTATCTGCAAACTCATCAAGCTTCACATGCATGCTTCCTTCGCTGCTGAACTGATCTAAACTATTGGTACTATTTCCACCACCAGGTGTTTTAAAATCATGAGCAATGTTGTTTGATGGACTTGTTTCAGCGGCCAATGTTAACTTGTTGTGATGGCTAGCATCATTTTTTGCACCATGTACAACGTCATTCATGCCTGATGAATTACAACCCATTGCTTCAGATAATTGAGACTGAACTTCACTAGTTTCTGCAAAAAGAACAGTAGGTTGCACTTGAGAACAAGAGCCAAAAGAGCTACTCCACATATTATCTTCTGCAGTTGCATTTTCTCGGAAGACACTGGTGATTTTGCTGTTCGCATCCACAAATTCCAAAGAAGATGATGTCACTTCATTGTTATTCCTGTCCTTTTCTTCCTCCTTCAGAGAAGTAGGTGTCTGATCCTTATAATGCTTGTTAAAACCATCAAAAGTATCGAATATGTAAAGCTCGTTTGTTTCTCCGGGAATATTTTCTGCTAGTGGAACTCGTGGTTGCACCACCTGAGTACTGCATTTGCTTTGGATGGCCTTAGCATGTGTTGTAGGGTCGACGATTGATGAAGGTGAGCACTTTCCAATCATGTTTGAGCTCAGTCTTGCTTTCTCTTTAGCATCACCACTAGCGGTTTCACATAATAATTGTGTTTGCTTGAAGTCAGGAATGTCATCTGCAGCTACAGAATTGTTTGCAGTTGGTATGCCAGACTTGAGATTAGATGGTTTAGTATTTCCCTGCAATCGAGTATTTTGAAAAGTGTAACAGGTGTTGGGCTATTATAACTTGAGTTCATTGACAAAAAGTTATTCAACCAACTTCAATCATAAAAAATATTGAGCAAAGCAGCGCACATATTCCTTAATCATACCTCACTAAAGAATCTCAGAGATGGTGACGGCATTCGTAACCCTGATGGTTTTATTCCTTGAACCTGTATATCCTTCCTGTTACAACCAGCATTATCAGGTAGAATATGAGATGAAACTCTAGTGCTGCTTGTTCCATCAATGGGCTTGACCACATCTGCTTCACCAGTTGAAAGGCCTTGATTTGAAGTTCTCTCTAGATGGTTGTCCTTTTTATTCGTGAGCTGAGCCTTACAGTTGGTCAATGAATCTCTTCCCAAGTTTGAGAATCTCTGCTTAGAAATGAAATGTGTATGTGCTCAGATTACAGATGGCGAAGCCTCTAAGAACTAATCAACTGCCACAACAGAAGTCAAACAAATAGGAAACATCTGTCAGTATCACTAGGCGTGAGACTCTCACCAAATTCTTTCCAGCCTGTGCAGCAGATGGTTTGGTAGATTTAGCTGTACACCCTGAACTAGCTTTTGCATTAGAGACATTTTTGATATTTGATGATACTTTTTGGCTTGCATTTTTTCGAGCTGCAGAATGACCAAAGTTAAACATAAGATCAAAAATTCGGTCGCCAATTTAGAGAATACGAAGGTAGCAATCAAGCTTGAAGCAAAACTGACAAAGACAGTAACTACAGGATATTGAGATTAAAAGTTCTAATAGGAAAATGGTAGCAACCTGGTTGAGCAATCTCATTATACTTCAAGCGGCTTCGAGTCGCTGTAGTATGCAAGGTTGTCGGGGAAGGAAAAGAAGGATTTTGCTTAGCAATGGGAACTCTAGGAATTTTTGAGATTCTTGTAACGTTTTTTGTTGGTCCTGCATTCAAAAGCCTTTTCTGCGTAGCAAGTTAAGGAAATTGTATTATTTTCAAACATGATGTACATATGTATACATCCAGTAGGGGGGTAACACCATAACAGAGTTCTACTTGTATGAAAGAACTACAAGGATATGAAACAGGAGTCATAGGAGCACAAGAAACTCTCCCTTGAGAAGCAGGTTTGTTAGCCCCACAGCCTGCAGGAACCTTTTGTGATGACTGTTGATGAAAGAAAAACAAGTCACATGAACAAAGAGGCATTCCAGTAAAACAGGGAACATGAACTATGAACTTAAAAACTGACTTTAAAAACTGAAGCTTGTCGACCACCAGTTGACGTATTCTGTTTCAGAAGTGAACTACTCAAAATATTTCTTTTGTCGGGTTGACTGGATGGCAATTCTTTGAATAACTCTTCTTCAAGAGTTTCCAGATTAGCTAAAGCATGAACTGTCTCAGAGTTCAAATCCAAAGAGTCTCTTCCTTGTTCATTTATGACAGACAAATTCTCTCCATCACTTATTCCGCTAATGATAGATAATTCTGAAGAATCAAGGACACCTGGGAGAAAAACCAGTCAATTTGTTTGTCCAAAAACTCTTGCAAAGGGATGATAATAGTCAAACTCTGAAGCAAGCTTGAAGATACCTTCTTCTGTGAAGAAAGCCCGGTCCCAAGCTAGGCTTTTCCTCAGGTTATACCCACCGGTTTTTCTGCTCTTCTTCATCTTTTGTTTTTCAACGCTAAGACGAGGTATTCCTGACTTCCCATCGCTAGTATTAAGATTTTCTTTGTTGTTGAAAGATGAAGCACAGCCGGGTAGCTTGCTGTCTACATTACTTGTCATATCTGTAGTAGGCACAGCATTAGTTAAATCTATATATCGTCCCACTTACATGTAAGTCATTAATGACATTCTTTCCTATGTATCAGAGTGCCTTGTTAAATACAATAGCCTGCACAATCTCCCACTAGCTACACTAAAATGCATAGTAGATTTCAATAGGTTGAAATAAGTACCAAGATGAGATTGACAAAAAAGAAAAGTACCACAAGATGCATCTATCTGAATTCTGAAGTCTAAACATCTAATAGACGTCAATGACTTAGATAAGGTGACAGCAAAAGCTGTGTTTATCTAATTCCTGTAGTGAGCATTACATAATTCTATTGTATAATACCTACATACGGCATGTCAGAAACAGCAAAATCTATAAACACAAAGAACTTCGAAAACCTGACAAATGATTTGCTGATACTGACCAATTGCAAATTTTCATGAACATATTGGTATAGTCTGGCAGTAATACCACTAATTTTGTGCAACACTTCCAATCTTTTGAAATGGCCTAACAAGATGGGTATGCATTCAAAATAGCATGTTACTGATGATGTTCTAAAACATGAGAAGTTCCTCTGTACTTAGCTTGATAAACAACCTCTCACTTCTCTTGTAACACATGACGCTGCAAACTAAAATCTACAACTAAAATTACATAATCAATGCTATAGGTCCCTTGTACCAAATGAATTGTATGAAAAACAGTTCTTTTACATTTGCCATCACACACCATAATTCACGACTTTAGTTTTCACGTCCCCCTCTGACATACCATTTAGTTTACCTAGAAATATATCAAGAGAGATAACAAATTTGACATGTTTTCTTTTATTACCAAAACCACTACTGCAAGTAGAAGGTTTAAATTGTGATTCATCCACATGTTTTGACTCAAAATGGCAAGAAATATTAAGTTGCTGTTCTGCTTATTAAGAAACTTGTCTCTACTTTTTGTCTACCTTTCTTCTTCAAGAATGCTCATTGAGCATTTCTTACAGCAGCAAAAAATTGCATTGTACCTAAAATGGACCAATTTGATAATATGCTAAGTTTTTGCTTTCGATGGATGTCTCCCCATGAAAAGTTTGTAATATTGCTCAAAAACAATCTTTACAACATTAATTAAAAGGGTAGATGCCTAGACAACCAGCAAAACTTAAACATGGACCAATCGGTGACCACCTTGAATTATGTTGCATGAACTCTTCATTTGACCTCAACAACTCATGTTATATCCTCAAAAATGAGAATGAACGACTTCACATAAGTCAAAGTTGGCCTAATGTTTACAAAAAAAAAAAAAAAGAACAAAACAAAACAAGAGTAACACTAGGAAACACACTTAATGTTAGATACCCATCCCTCGTGTAGGTATTGTAGGCCTTGAACTAGCAACGTAAGTATTAATACTCTCTAGTAATATACCTTGTATTATAGCAATAAATAGGACTACATCCTAACACTTCCATATGAATGGCAGACCTAGAAATTAGGTCAAACATTAGTTCATACACATTTTTTTAATCATCAGATAGATTCATAGAATAATTATCGCGACAAGGATCAATTGATGGATAAGAAAATAAATTCTTTCAAGTACTGCACAGAAGCGGTAACAGACCAATTGGCGCCCTGAAAGCTGATCTGTGGACAGAACAATGTCACACAAACTCTTCGATCACTTCAAAAACTCGGGTTAATTACTTGATTTGGACAACATCAATTTAAGCTAAATATAATGCTACACTATCCGAATATTAACCCTATTCCAAGACATATACTCAACACCCAACGCCAAGTCTAGTGCGATAATCTAAAAGTGTCAGATACTGTCCATTGCTATAAGTATTGCAGAAATAGTCATCATTTGCCGTAAACCACTACAGCTAAGCCTATTTTTTATAATTATTTGGTTGCACATAAACGAAATGGGATAAATAGAAGTTCATACATCATTAGAAGCATCAATTAGTGATTATTCGTATACTATCCATAAGATTAATAATTAACTAAACCGCCACATCCTAACAAATACTACAGAAGCAATTTTAATAGCATGCCTGACAATTAGGTCAAGCATCATTCCATTCACAGCTATCATAATTGACGCAGAATTTCGCAGAATAATTGGAAATACACAGAACAACAAACAAACTCTTACAACACTTGAATGTACAACACAATTTAAGCAAAAAAAAGAAAATCAATTCACTTCAGCATCACAATGTTAGCAGTAGCACATACACCATACCAATACTCATCATGTTTCAACATTGCGAGCAACTATTTCATATAAATGCTATTCCTCCAAGCATACCATACCAAATACTCACATGAGCTCCGATGTCGACACATATACTCATCATTTCAGTTAAACCAATATATTTAAACAATCGACATTATTTCCGTGTAAATGTCAGATACAATAATAATCAATTCCACATAAGCAAAATGAGCAAAACTAAAAGTCCAGATATCGATTCAGACTGAATAACATTTTATAACAAGCAATTGGCACAAACAATGATCACAGAATAATTCAATTATATTACGAATCAATGCCCTCAGAGACGGCAAAAACTTGAATAAGACGGTCCTACAGAAGAAAAGGCGACTTAATTTAGGTTTCGGAAGGTGAGCCGTGAGCGTTTAAGATATTGTAAGTTGAAAGCTCACTCAGTCCTATCGTAGAACCGTCTTACCAGAATGTTACAACAAACAATTGCCATAAAAATGCTCACATAATGATTAATTATATTACAAATCAAGGTCCTCAGAGACGGCAAAAACTTGGATAAGACGGTTCTACGGAAGGACTGGTGATTTCTCCAAAACCTCTGTCCTGTCGTAGGACCGTCTTATCAGAATGTTACTCGCTCCGGAAACTAATGCTTGGGTATTAGTAAGAAATAACTTAACTGATAGAAGGAGGAGGGGGAATGTGAGATCTGGAGATAATGAGAGGTGAGCAGGGGAAATAGAAGTGGTCGTCAGGGGGATATTGTTGGAGGAGAGATTCGTCTTCGGATGATGTTTCTAATAGTGGCACTTCCGATGACTCCATAGCGCCTTCGAATGTTGCCGATGGGGAGTTTGAATGGGGCGTGAGCGCGAATGCGGGTAGATACTGTGATTCACTTATTTCCTTCTCTTTTTGGCAATTGTTTTCTCTACTAGTCCGCATAATAAAAGGAAAATCATACTCACTCAGAGGTTTACTTCAACTTATTTTCACTTATGTTATTTTATTTGAATTTTTCTTATTTTTTCAAATTGTTTCTGAACTTTTCTTAGTTCTATTTATTTTTTGAACCTCACTTATTTTTACTTTTTTTTTTCTGATCATGTTGTTTTGATATCTCAATTTTACTTATTTTTCTTATTTTTACTTATTCTCACTTATTTTTCTAAACTTTACTTATTTTTCTTGAACTTTTCTTCTTCCTTATGAACTTATCTTATTTTTTTTAGAAAATAAGTAGAAATAAGTTGAGGAGAACATGTCCTCCCTCGTTATTGATTATCAACTTGGTAACTACCGTCTCATATCACTTTTTTCATTTTCTTTTAATTTTGAGTATGTGAGACGATGGCTATCAAATTGGAAGCCACCGGGTTGGCCTCTATCTCCATAATAAATAAAGGAAAGACCGTAGAAGCAGACATCACAACACATTTTTGGTTTGGGCTCAAAACAGTTTGGATAATGGTTAGCAAAATACAAAACAAACTTAAAGGCCTTTACTGGGTCAGTGTAAAACTCAGATCATTTTTATTCCTTTCCTCTACGGCAAATTTTATTATCGACACGAGACTACAATTTCGCGTGTACCTTACACATTCAACACGCTCTCGTAGAATTAATATTGCCACTCTCTACATATGTTAAAATAAAAAGAGGGGTAATTTTCATAAATGGTGCCCTGAGGTTAGGTCTAATTCACAACTAGTGTCCTTACATTTTTGTATTCTCATTTTGATTACCTGAGGCCACTACATAATCCACGTTTGGTGACTTCCGTCAACGTCGTCGCTATGGTTGTTTGTTTTTGATGACATGACATTGTTTTGCATTATAAATGAGTATTTGTGATTCAAAATTTTTTGAAAAATTAGCCAAAAATCTTAAAAATCATCATATTTAAAATATAAAAAAAATCTGAACATTAACCTAAAAAAACGAAATTTTCAGAAAATCCAGAAAACATCGGATAATAATTAGGAAAATACGAAAACAAAATCCTGAAAACTTTCTAAATAAACAGAAAAATCCATAAAAAAATTTTGCGAAAACTCGCAAATAATCCAAAAAACCCCAAAAATACCAAAAATTATCATAAGTCCAAAACAATCCCCAAAAATATACAATTTAGAAAATTTAGATCACTAAAAGTTATCCACAGTAGTCCTTCCCAAAATTCACCCAAAAACCCAAAAATTTTAAAAAAAATATCTGAATGAAAATGTTAAAAACTCCTGAAAACCTCCAAAACAAAAAATTAAAATTCTAAATTTTTTATGATATTTCTTGAATTGTGGTGATTTTATGGGATTTCTGGAATTGTTTGGGTTGTTTAGTGATTACTATGTATTTCGGGGAATTTTCTTTATTTTTTTTGGGACTTTATATGAAATTTTTGGGTTTTTTTCCCGGTTTTTCCAATTTCTTCGAATGTTTTCGTGATTTTCTGATTTATTTTGTGATGATATGGATATGTGGGTATTTATAGAGATCAAATATTTTTTGGTGATTTTTCTGATTATTTAGGGAGTTTCTTGATTTTAAATAAATCTTTTGGAGTTTTCGGGATTTTTTTTCTTTAAATCAAATTATTTTGCCGATGATGGTGAGGGAGGAGGAATGAATGAGGAGGGGGTGTTGATGTGAGACGGGGAGTTTGAATGGGGCGTGAGCGCGAATGCGGGTTAGATACTGTGATTCAGTTATTTCCTTCTCTTTTTGGCAATTGTTTTCTCTAATAGTCCGCATAATAAAAGGAAAATCATACTCACTCACTCGTTATTGATTATCAACTTGGTAACTATCCTCTCATATCACCTTTTTCATTTCCTTTTAATTTTAGAATTCTAATTATGTATGTGAGACGATGGCTACCAAATTGGAAGCCACCGGGTGGGCCTCTATAATCTCTCCATAATAAATAAAGGAATGACCGTAGAAGTAGACATCACAACACATTTTTTGTTTGGGCTCAAACCAGTTTGGATAATGGTTAGAAAAATACAAAACAAACTTAAAGGTCTTTACTGAGTCAATGTAAAACTCAGCCTCCTTATTTGCCACATAATTTGAATTCCTTCCCTCTACGACAAATTTTATTATGGAATACGATACTACAATTTTCCGTAACCTTACACATTTAACGCGCTCTCGTAGAAGTAACATTGCCACTCTCTACATATGTTAAAAATAGAGGGGAAATTTTCATAAATAGTGCCCTGAGGTTAGGCCTAATTCACAACTGGTGTCCTTACATTTTTGTATTCCCATTTTGGTGACCTGAGGCCACCACATAATCCACGTTTGGTGACCTTTCGTCAACGTCGTCGTTATGGTTGTTTGATTTTGATGACATGCCATTGTTTTGCATTATAAATGAGTATTTGTGATTTAAACAAATTCGAAAAATTAGCCAAAAATCTTAAAAATCATCATATTTAAAATATATAAAAAAAATCTGAACAATACCCTAAAAACGAAAATTTCTGAAAATCTAGAAAACATCCAATAATAATTAGGAAAATATGAAAACAAAATCCTGAAAACTCCCTAAATAAACTGAAAAATCCATAAATATTTTTACGAAAACTCCCAAAAAAAACCCAAAAATCCCGAAAATTCTCAAAAGTCCAAAAAATCCCAAAAAATATAAAATTTAGAAAATTTAGATCACTAAAAATGATCCACACTAGTCCTTTCCAAAATTCACCCAAAAACACAAAAGTTAAAAAAATCCGAATTAAAATATTAAAAACTCCTAAAAATATTCAAAAAAAAAAGTTAAAATTCTAAAAATTTTTGTGATTTTTCTTGAATTGTGGTGATTTTATGGGTTTTTTTTGAATTGTTTGGGTTGTTTGGTGAATACTATGGATTTCGAGGAATTGTCTTAATTTTTTTGAAACTTTATCTGAAATTTTTGGGTTTTCTTCCAGTTTTTCCAATTTCTTCGAATGTTTACGTGAAATTTATGATTTATTTTGTGATGTTATGGATTTGTGGGTATTTATAGATATCAAATATTTTTTTAGGGATTTTTCTGATTATATAGGGAGTTTATTGATTTTAAATAAATCTTTTGGAGTTTTTAGGATTCTTTTTCTTTAAATCAAATTATTTTGGAAGTTTTTTTATTTTTGAGATATTTTATTTTATTTAGATTAATTTTCAGTTTGTTCTTTTTAATTTTTCATGCTGATGATTTTTAAGGTTTTTGGCTAATTTTTTGGAATTTTTTAAATCAAAAATACCCTATTTATAGTGCACAATAACGCCATGTCATAAAAAACAAACGGCTCTGGCGACGGCTTTAATAGTAGGTCACCAAACATGGATTATGTATTGACCACAAGTCACCAACATGGTTATACAAAATTATGGGGGCACCAGTTGTGAATTAGGGCTAACCTCAGGCTTAGTTGTAAAAAGCTCGCCTAGTCGTGGCGCCCACTGAGGCAAATGACTCGTCGCTTTTTCAGGCTGAGCGCAGGTGAAATCGAAAGGCGTGGCCGAGGCGGCTGGAGGTGTGCGCCTCGGCCCAAGGCGCAAAGTGCGAGCTTCTTGCGCTTTATGGTGTTTGTGGTAGAAAATCACAGATCTATAAAATAGGAATGGGATTTTGGAAAAAGGACTCCGCAATCGGACTCGGAGGCCCGTTTCCGATCGGGTAGACTATTTTTCTCGCCGGAAAAGCATTCGGCCACCGGTCAACGACCGTTGACCGACTGTTGACCGGTAGCCGGAGGCTTTTTCCGGCGAAAGAGACAGCCTACCCAACCGAAATGGGGCCTCCGAGTCCGAGTCCGGATTCCATTTTTCCAACCCCATCGTCCCATTGGCTTTTGGTAGATATGTGATTTTGCACCTGCTGGGTTGGTGTTTTTTCTTTTTTCTTTTCTTTTCTTTCTATCTTCTCTCTCATTTATCATTAGTTTATAAACTCAGGGCTTTGTAACTTTTACGGGTGGGTGTTCTAGGTTTTTTTTTGGTTTTTTATTATTTTTGTGGTTCTTAGCAATTTAGGTGCGCCTCGCCTACGAAAAGTGGCGCACTGCCTTCGCCTTCCGCCTCAGTGCGCCTCGCGCCTTTAAAAACTAAGACCTCATGACACCATTTATGAAATTTTCCTAAAAGAAAAGAGGAATCCGACAAGTTGCAAGGCACATCAAGTCATCAACCCGTATCCATCGACCCTTAATCAGCCCCTCACTTTCCCATTACTTCCTCAAACTCCTCGTCACTTTCACCTCTCTTTTTTCTTGTGTTATTTCGTTCATAATTTTTCTTCCAGTCTCTTGTTTCCGTCAATAAAATCTGATACTTCTATTTAATTTTCTAGCTAATTCTCTCGCCTCCAATTCTTTTAGCTCGATCTTATCATCATTATTTGTATTTTTAACCTTTACTAATCGTCTTGAAAGGCGATAATGATGAATATGACCAAAGAAGGTTCAATCTAATGCATACTATGATGCGAAATTACGCAGGTACATTTTAGAGGTAATTTTTAAGTTCTATTTGTTAGAGTAAGTGTCTTCTGACAAGTGCGATTACGATAATAACCCGATAGTTAAAACCAGCAACCGACCCGAATTTCAACCCAAAATGATCTATCCTAAATAAATCACGAACTCAAAATTGAATATTATTTACTTTAAATTTGAACCACAAATTGGCATTGCTAAATGAAATACAGAAAAAGACTAGTAAGTATTCTGAGAGTAAATCAACTCTTTAGTGGTTTCTACTTTATATATTAGTATATAAATTAGAATATGGATATATAAGATAAGTTAGATCCATTTTGATCTTTTCTAATATATGTACAACCTCTAATTCAACCTAATTTCGTGATCTTGAAGCCAATAAACTTAAGGTATTCGATACACTAGTGGACCCGGCTTGTAGAAAAGATTCTGTTACAATAGGATCTTTATCTATCGGGTTATAAAGCCAACTTCAAAGCAGACAGGATTGCCTAAAAGAGCCTTAGAGACGAGAAACCCCAGACGGATTATGCATAAGCAATGACGAACATACATACATGATAAAGAAGAGGCAGGAGAAGGCTACACAACAAAACAAGCATGTAAATCTTGCTCTACAAAGTCTATGATGGAGTGTCGTTTAGCCCCATACAAAAATAATAAAAAAACCTTTTCTTAACCTCAAAAATATAAACAAATAGTATAAGAGTAAGTCAGGGTCGAACCCACAGGGAGATCGGAAAAACGAATATAAAGCTAAT
>CAAKMY010033816.1:0-10686 GCA_901111285.1 Corrigiola litoralis | reverse complement strand
TTAATGCTCTATACGCATGAGAGCAATGGACAAACGGATGGTTTGGGCTACGCCTGGGATAGGTTTTGCCAATTTTCTTGGTTCATTCTTCATTATATGTGTCTAGGATGCCTCCGGCCAATTTTCGTCCGATTCCATTTCTTGGCCGAAACGAGGTTTTTTCGTGGATAATAGTCCACAAAAACCGGCTTCTTGGGTCGATTTTATATTTGCAGGAAAAAGTTCCAAAATTTACCAAGCATGTTCATAGGATGTATTGGAGTATAATTGTAGCATGTGGCAATGTCTTTCCTCCTTGATAGTTTTACTGTGTGTTTAGCGTTCGATTCGAGCATGTGCATAATGGACAAAACTAATGTTTTGGGCTATGTAAAAGATACTTTTTGGCAATTTTGTTGTTCCATTTTTCATTATATGCGTCTAGGATATCTCTTGCCAATTATCGTCCGATTCTATTTCAGGCCGAGAGGAGGTTTTTTCGTAGGTTATAGTCCACAAATACAGACTTTTAGGTTGATTTTTGATTTTCCGGAAAAAGTCCCGAAATTTAACAAACATGTTCATAGGGTGTATTTGAGCATAATTGAAGTATTTGGCAATGTCATTCCTCCTTCTTGATAGTTTTACGGTAGCATTCAAGTTGAGCATGTGCATAATGGACAAAACCAACGATTTGGGCTACGATAAAGATATTTTTCGCCAATTTTCTTATTATGTTCTTCATTATACGTGTCTAGGAATAGTAGTATAGGATGCACCCTGCCATTTTTTGTCCGATTCTATTTCGGGGCCGAGACGAGGTTTTTTCGTGGGTTATAGTCGTGGCCAAACACAACACGAGAATTGACAGAATTGACGACAAGGGGAGTAGTATATACTTTGTATGTGATTCCATATGGTGAAGATGAGTGCATGTTTTGTATAGAAGATATTTTGTTTGGGTGTCCCTCATATTTCTTGAAATTGAACATCATATTTCTTGAAACTGATCGAACATCATGATCGAAAGGGTCTGGATCGATAATAATAGCAACTAGCGGCTGGTTGACACATACCATTTAAATATTTTACGAATGAAAGGTACACTTGCAACAATTTGTTTGTTTACCCTAAGTTTCATCAGTTAGGCTGTCTAGCCAAAAGCAGCTACATATATTTACCACTCTCCCTGAAGACGCTATATAACACTAAGACTTTTCGATTCAGACTGATATATCACTGTTGATGTGCTTGCATCTGTTCGTGTGCCAGAAGGAGAACAGATCACTTGCATGAAATGGCACTACACATGCAGCATGCATCAAGGAGATCGAGATGGTACATCACCCAGTTGTTGTGACGTTCAACATGCATTTGTAACCTTTACATGCACGCATAGTGTTCCCGTTTTCCTAATGAGTCACCTCTATATATAAATATGTCCAAGATAAGGACTAAACATGACTTGCAACCCTTGCAAAAATAGTGAAAGCTATTACAAAGTATAGCGCAAGAAAAGCTACTAGAGAAGAGATGGAAAGCCAAAAGAAGGGGACCAACAATTTCCAAATGCCACTCCACTACCCAAGGTACACCAAGAAAGACTATCAGCACATGCCTGAGGCTACTCTGGATAGGCTTCTTGCTGAGTATGGCCTCTCGGTGCAGGGTGATGTCACCTCCAAGAGAGAGTTTGCTATGGGCACCTTCCTTTGGCCTTACTATGTCGACACTCGCAATGTTCGCAAAATAAAATATAATTAGGTTTGGGAGTAAAGGGTTATTATGTGAAAATTCAGAGAAATAATAGGCCTGGTTTATTCTCAGAATGACAGAATGTATGTACCGAAGGTTCACTTCTCTTAATAATTGATATGTTGCTTCTTTTATTCAACAGAAAGAGTTTCTGCTTCCCCCCTCCCCCTTTCTCCTACATACAAGAGACGACCATACTAGTGATGGAAAAGACAAGAGAATGACTAAATCCAAATATGAAGTATTATGTAAAGTATAGTGTATAGCTTCTAAATAGTTAAGAGCACATCCATTGGCAGGAAACATATATGG
Source organism: Corrigiola litoralis (assembly GCA_901111285.1). Lineage (NCBI taxonomy): Eukaryota > Viridiplantae > Streptophyta > Magnoliopsida > Caryophyllales > Caryophyllaceae > Corrigiola > Corrigiola litoralis. Next base: position 8,640 of record CAAKMY010033816.1, on the reverse strand, counting down.
TTTGTTAAGTCACCTTTTCACACTAAACAGGTTGAAAGCAGGATTGATAAGCACTAGTATGTTTGGCGAGTCCCATTAAAAAATAAAATGAAGAGAGGGGGAGATCACTGCTCTCAATCAGGCTACTTGTTTGAGCAGGGAGCCAAATCTAGCATACTGCCTTTTCCCAATGTATATGAATAAAAGTTGTTTGTAGAATTTAAGGAAAACCATGAACCATGAAACCGATATGTATAATGGATTTTGTTCACTGTGCATGTCCAAATTAAGTGTGAAACATGTCATAAATCTATCAATGTGAAGAAAGAAAGTTTTCAAAGGCAAGAAAAAAACCCTTATGACAATTATGCTTGACCACTTTTGGTGTATTTTTTAGCATAAAAAGTTTGACACATATAAGGACGTTTGGTGGACTACCCTTTCAGAACCTCATTTAGGCCTTTAGGGTCATGACTCGGGTGCAAATTGGTAGAAGACTTATGTTTTTATGTACTATGAAAGCATAAATGTGGTAAAAAAAAAAAGGTCATAACTTTACTTTTATCCATGGTAAGCGAGAAACATGTAGTCAATTTATCAATATGAAAAGAATAAGATTCTCATATACTCCAATCATACTCCTAGACATATTAGTATTGATATATTTTTGAAAACATAAAAATTAATATATTGGTCACCAAGTGAGATTTTAGTAAGGTTGTAACTCCGCCCGAAATACATATTCTTTTGGAATCTGCCTCGAAACAAGATGAAAATTGCTAAAAGGCAATTATTAACACGAAATGTGGTAAAAATAGCTCATATCATCAGCCACCTTAGGCATTTTATTTAACAAATTAAAAGCTGACCCCTAAGGAGAAGTTGGGCAATTATGAGGGTTTAGCTAGGGCCGAACAGACAACAGTGCACCATATTGATATTGATTTTCCTGTAAATTTGGGAGGGAGCAAAGACAATTAACTAGATTTTACTGCTGGCCGGAGAGTAATATGAAGCTCTTCTCTTGGAGTTAATGAGCGCACTTACAGAGGAACCGAAGCAAGCGTTTATTGGCGATTTTAATCAAATTTGTTTTAGGGAGGACCTTAATTTCAGTGGGTTATCTTTGGGTCTTTAGGCATAAGTTAGACCTTGTGGAAGAGAAAGTCAGAATCTAACAGAGTGAAGGAGACTTGATAAGGTGGTTGTTTACGGGCGAAAAGGGGCCCAACCGTACCAAACCAGGTTGATCAATACCAAACCATGTCCGACCGACACTGGTTCCCTCTTCATTTTAAGCCACAACAAAAGGTACTACATTTTCTGATGGACAAACAGGGGGCGATGCAATGGAATCAAAACGCAAAACATCTACACCAGGACCCTGCAGGATATGATCCAAGCTAACTGCAGTTAACATTCTTCTTTTCATAACTATGGATTACACTGGTAAAGAAAGCACTTAAACTTCTATATCTGTGCAACCTGCCGGCAGTCGCCAGGATCCCTACTGAAGCCGCCTTCGTAGCCGCCTGCCATTAGGGTTCACTGATTCGGCAGGAACTCCTGCGGCAGCTAAAAAAGCATAGATGCTGCTGCTGCTACGCTTCTTGTTCACTGGCAAAGCAGCAGTCTCGTCCCCCGAGGCAAGGGTCTCCAGTAGTTCAGACAGCAAGGAAGGACAGCTCACTTCCAGATGCTTGTACTCTTTAGAATGCATCACCGCTGAAACGAAGAGAGTGTACAGGAATAAGTAGCGCATTTTAAAATCAAACCTGGTGCATCAAAAGAAATAGAAAGTAAACAGAGGCAGCCCTAAAAAACAAGTATAAGTTTCACAAGAACCATCAAACTCTAGGTTTTTCAACAAGAGCTCTCTGAAAAAAGTAAAATGAAACTAACAAGAAAACAGGGCATCTAGTTTTTTACAAAACCTATCTGGGAGAAGGAAATATTTGGGAGGAGATTCTAGGATACCGATATGGAAAAGTGCATAGCCCAAGATGCAGGGCTAGTCATAACCACCTAACAAATAATAATACTATGATAGTGTCTTAGAGAGAAAGTCAAACCACATGTGAATCCCACATGTGAATCCCACACGTGAATAGTGGAGACTTCCACAAAGCCACAACAACGAATTAGAGGTGAGAAGGGACCAACTTATAAGCCTAGTGGCTACCCCACCTATTGCCAATTGGTTTTATTTACTAGGCTTGTGGGGTGGGTGGGGGGTTCTACACCAACACGAACCCAAATCTCAAAATCAAAAGCACTGATCCCGGTCTGCCAAAGTCGAAGACAAATTTAACGCCACCCTCTAGGATGATTCACTCAGTAATGTTTACTGGACACCCGACCATTGAGTATCAAGTTAATCAAAAACATAGTTCAGGCACTCAGCATCTGCACTACTACGTACCAAAGTAAAAGCTAAATGTGAAGATCTAGTCATCTTCAGCATTTAAAATTAGCGACACAACAGACACTATGTCTTGCCTCAACTCCTTTGTCTGATAAAATTATACCTCAAAGATGCATCAACTTGACAGGTAGATCATGCCAAACTGATACACACAGCTAGGGATAGGAAACAATTTATTTTCAAAAACTAGAGAATTTTCATTTTCATTATACTCAAAAGAGTTGCTTGAAAGTCGAAGTTCAATACACCCATGAAAACATATAACAAACCCACATAAACATATTTAACCTTTAGAAAAACCTTAGTGCAACAAGCCTCAAAGGAGACGCAGTTTATTACAGCCAAAAGGTCTACTACATTTGTAACACCGATTATGAGCTGAAGTACAGAACACTTGAAGTCAACACAAGAGACTAAGAACCTGCAAGATTAAGGCGATGTAACCCTGTTTCAAACTACTAGGAGCACACCCCTACACCCATGTCAAGACACCTATGTCAACTTGTCAAGACACCTCAAGAATTAAAATCCCAGAGTGGGGGACTTTTCTTAGTAATAGTTTCATTGGCAACGACAGATATGCCTGATCAAAACATCGCTAGTTAAAAAGCACAATGGAAGTAAAAGATGCAACCCTTCTACAGACTATCTTAACGGACTCAATCTGCTCAATACCTCCACCTTTCGATGCTACTCAGCCTTAAAACGAACCATCAACGGAAACACCAATCAATATTAGGCTTAAACTTGATATATTTTCATGCACTAAAGCAAAGAAATAAAGGCAATTCAAAATGAATTAACCTGACAGTCAGATCTACGGGGTAGACGCACCATTCAAGTTTGCTGCAGCAAATTTCAAACAAGCACTCTTAAGCTGTGCACATCCGTGCTGCTCTGCTAAAGAGAGGGTAGTAGCCACAGTATCCACTGTAATTTCATCACATAATTTGGATTCACATAACAGTTTCAGTCTATCTAAGCCAAACCGATCAGCAGCAGCCAACAGATGTTGCACAATAATTGCCATCGAGCACGAAGAACTTGACCCTATTATTTCATTAACATCAGGAAGGCTATCAGAGTATATGTACTGTAGCATAGCCTGCAAAAAAGAGAAACACAAGTTACATCTGTGACCACGGATATTATTTCATAAGACAGCAGCAAGGGGATGGAAGTCACACACACAAGTAGGTGTTACCTCGATGAGAATATTTTTTTATAAAATCAAATCAACCCGACTAACAATACGATGAATCAAATTAAACAATTGCAATCAGAAATAAATAAAATACAAAAATCAGCAATAAAATTAGGATCTACCATCAGCAATGCCGTCACGGTGTCACCTAAGCCACTATCTAGAATTCTCAAGATATCACAGAAGCAACCACCACCTGTAACGGGACAATCAAAAAATTCTTACCCTGGGTTCCTAACAAACAAGATATTTCTCATCAAGGTCTCTCATCAAGGTCTACTTCTCTGCGAAACTCAACCAATATCTCATTCATTCCCATACAGCAGCACAAGAAGGCCCAAGGAGCAACATAAAAACACTAAAGTAGATTAATATTAACGATGCCATGTCAACTACAGCATGACTAAAATTTTGAAAGAACATCCCAAACTTCAGAATTACTGAATAATTGACATCCATATACATCATCCCCCCAAAGAAATCGATTGCTTAAAATATCATTTAAACTCCCAACAGCATAGCCCTCGGACTCCCCAATATATCAATTACTCATTGGTTGAAACCACATATGGTGTCAATCCCAGAAAAAACTTGATTATACTGTTTTCTCCCTCATCACTCAAACCACAGTAGTAATTGTCCTAACAGGCCAGTTTCAGGAATAATTTACGCTTTTTTGTCTCATATGAGAGTCCACGACTCCACATCCGTGCTTATCGGTATCCTAAGGTCAAATGCAGTGCACTTAGTTGCTTTACAAACAATTAGATGATGGTAGCATACAGGTGAAGCTTGTAATGCAGGGCTTGTCTGTCTAAATGTCAAAATCTGTGACACCGCAAATCAATAACAATGACTTATTGAATCAATCAAGATTAAAAAGAAATGCAACAAGACTGGGGTTAGGATATGAAAGCTAAAATCAACAAGAAAAAGTCTAAAAACAAAGACATAAAAAAGCAGAAAAAGAAAGAGAGATAGGCCCCAGCCTCATGACATATCTTCTCGCTTTCAAATACACCACAAAATAGAATCACAGAACATGATATTATTATGATGGTGTCTGAAAACCACATCTTCTAGCCTAGGCTATTGTGATAGACATAAACTCAAACTTCAATCTAGATATCTAGCTATTACTGTTCAGATTGGCAGTGTGATCAATGAATTAAAAGTCTGAAATAACATAGCACAAGAGGGATATCCAGCAAGGCGGAAGGGGTCCAACCAAATACCTGGATATATTGAACATAATCATGTCTTAACATTAAGCATCAACGTTTTCCCATTCTTATGTCCACTATTTGATAAACAAATGTACTTGCATGACAAGTATTTATCTTTATAGAATAATTTGTTTAGACAAAGGAAGAAAAAGAACTAATAATCTGTATCTTAAGATAATCGGCCCTACTAGCAAAAGCCTATAAGCTAAGATTTTTGGTGTATCAAACACACATTCAAGCTATTGACATGTGATAAAAGGACTACACGGCTAACGACATGATAAAAGCACTGGACCTCAAATCCGCCTACATACTCTGAATCACAAGGATGCAAGTGAGCAGAGACATAAAAGAACTTACAAGTTTTTACAAGGAATAGGGAGGACTTATATACAACAAGCATACCTGAAAGATAGTAGGATCCACATCTTCTATTACCACTGTATCCATATTAGTATTTCCAACAAGTCCAAAGAACTGGGCTCTGAAAACAGGAGAGCGAGCAGCAAGAACCAGTTTATGAGCTCTGAACCTCTCCTCTCCAACATTGAATACAATGTCACAGCCAATCTCACTTTCCAGCAAATCCTTGAAATTTTCACCCATATCAGATGGTGGCATAGTTATCCTGTATTGTTTGGGCCTCTCCATACGACTTTTAACAACTCCCACGGTACACTTTAACTGGAGGCAGTCATTTTTCAGAAATTCCGAAGTCTCCAAGGATAGTCTCCTGAAAAAGCGCTTGTAGCCCCTGTAAAGAGTGACAAGAATCAAAATCCAGTGAATCATCAGGTAGTAAACACAGAGGGTCCCACCTCATCCCATCCCCCAAAAAAAAATTATCATCTAACACAAAGGCCAAAGTCTCCAGGTAAGCAAAAATTGCATATCCTTATTCTTTGAGAACAAGAAGTATTTTCAATTAATCATAAATGTCAGATCAAAATACAAAGCTACAACTAGACCAAAATATGACAAGCATATAGGTTATACATCTCCAGATGCATAATAGTTAGCAAAGCAAGGCACCTAAAACACACCTCAGCCCTGTGGATAATTAATTATCCAACAAAGTACAGCATAACCAACTCATATACTTCGATAAACAGCAGCAAAAATGCAACTCAATCCTAACTAATATAACATTATTACACAAATTCAATAACCCTAGGGAACACACCAGGCTACCGAACATGTGCAACAAGCTCGTCAATTTTCCTACTCAAACTGTCTAGCACAATATCTAACAAAAACCTTTCACATTCACATAGATATGATGTAGGTAAAGCAGTTGGAGAGCATAATTGACAATACTTTTTGCAGACCACCAACATTGGACGACTCATCTTTTAACAATTCTGAAACAAAAGATTTATCAAATCAACAACAATAAAACCCACACACAAACACACAACACTTGAGCCAGACAAAAGAGCTTTCAAGATTAAAAAAAAAAAAGTGAGCTTTCAAAATTTCACCCTATATTTTCAAAATATGAAAGCTCTTAAAATACCCTTATGTGTTCAGAATTTGTAACCACACTTTTTTATGACCTGTGTTAATCAAAATTTACAACCCTTCACTTATAAAACCCTACCTACTGCAATCCAACAAACACGATCATCAAAGACCTACATCACTGAATAATCGCCTTATAAGTTAAAATACTCGAACATCTCACAATAAATTAAAAGGCGGATTATTGGTGCGCGTACTCGAATACCTACAACATTAAGCCACATACTTCTTCCACAATGTGACATTTTAACTACATCAAAAAAATCGCACCGAGTTCTACATTAACACAACAGCTCTAAAACAACTAAACCATTCCATTTCACCAAACACAATCACCAACACTACACAAACACAATCGCCATTTATACAACATCATCGTATCGAAATCAGTAAACCCGAAAACCCACAATGTAGAAAATTTTAGCTACACATTCCACCACTATACACAACACAACACTATCGCCTCGAAAAATCCACCAATCACTCCACTACACTTATCCAACAGCTCAAAAAACACTAAATTGATCATATATCAACAAATTAAAACCCTAACTACACAATTCTCCAATGATAAACACTAATAACAGCTCAATAACCCAAAATTAGACCATTACCACATGCTCCCCTTATACTTAAGCGTGTAGGGCCCGCTCTCCAGAGCCCGATCGAAATGACTATGAATCTTATCCTTCTTCCCAGCCTGATCAACCAATGTGAGCTCAAACAAGGCCCTAACATCGGTCCCCTCGCTAGCCAACGCAATGAAAACCGAAACATATGTCGAATTATCCTCGTGATTCTTCCCATCCGGGTAAAAATATATGGCCCAGTCGTACCCTCCAACCGTAAAAGTATCGCTCGATACGTATTTACCGGCCCCCATCCCTTTCGCTAGCGAGTACCCCTTGATCTCGAAGTTGTGGGACCCATTTACTGTCTCAATTACCGACTTCGACGAAGTCGCTTCCGGAGCTTCCGCCCGCTTCGTGTCGCCGCGTGTTAAAGCTTCTTGATTCACCATTGTTTCATGGAAATTCTAGGGTTTTGTATCAAAAAAAATTAATTGAAATTGAAACCCTTGTGATCAGACTATAAAAATTGGGAATTTTGGGGAAAAGATTGGGGATTTGTGATGGGTATGGGTTGAATTGAAAAGGGTTTTGGGGAATTTGTGATCGGAGAACAAAATTGGGGGTTGGAAATTAGGGTTTTCTTCAATTGGTTTTGGGGAAATTGAGATAATTTGGGATTATTTGGGGGAAATGAAGATGAGAAAGGTAGCTAGAGAGAGATAGAGAAAGGGAGTGGAGTTTATTTCCTTATTTTTATAGGGGGGTGGTTTGGGTTTATATAAAGGGAAAGTGGGGTAGGGGGAGTGGGATTTATGTCCGTATTTTTTTGTTAGACGTGGTTTGTTTTGCCAATTATAAAAGTAAATAAATAAATAAAAGAACTTTCGGGTTGGGCTAGCTCGATTGGGTTATGACAGTCTTCGGTTCGAGTCATATCGGTTTCGGATCACATCGGGTCATTTATTCTTTCGGTTGGAGTTGGTTCGGGTCGTTTTCGATCGGATCAGTTTTATCGGGTCGATTTTGCCAGCTCTTTTGAGCTTCAGATAATTCGTTGAGATGCTGCATTTTTTATTAGGCTAATTTTACTCCTCACAAATATAATTCAACTTTGGATATGCAAATATGCAATACACCATAATTGGAGATGAACCACTATATTAGGCCTTGTTCTTTTAACTTGTTAAACTAAACTAAACTAAAATGAACCAAACTAAATTTAACTAAACTAGTAAACCAAACTGAACAAAACTAATAAGCCAAATTGAACTGAACTGAACTGAACTGAACTGAACTACACTTGTGAAGCAATGAAGTAATCTAATGAGTAATTTTATTATTAAGCGGAAAAAATGAATAAAAGGCGCCATTTCGGCATTTCCCCACCCTCCCCTGTCCCCACTCCCACATCACTCCCACCGTGAAGCGAAGCACAACACTAGATCGCAACCATGAAACCACCGCTGCTCAGCCACGTGGACCACCTGATAAAACCCCCACTCCTCCTAAAGATCACCTCTTTCGTAATCATCTCCGCCACCTTCTTCTACCTCGGCAAACACTACTCCGACACCGCCTCCCACAACCTCCTCTTCTTCTCCACCTCCACGTCATCACCCCCCTCCTCCACGTCATCATCAATATCCCTCTCCCCCAACCTCCACCTCCGCCCCAACCTCTCCCTCCTCCTCCTCCCCCCGCCACCCCCTCCCC
>CAAKMY010033814.1:0-11586 GCA_901111285.1 Corrigiola litoralis | reverse complement strand
TTTAATATTAATGTATTTTTTTAAATCAAAATATTAAATGTTATTATTACATATAAGTCTTTTCAAATAATCGTAAAAATAATAAAAGTTGTTATTATTATTTTATTAAACATTGTTCCAACCCCTTTCAGTCCTTTCCAGCCCCTTTCAGTCCCTTCCAACCCATTCTAGTCTATTCCAACCCCTTCCATCCTCTTTCAGTTCAGTTCAGTAAAATTCAGCCGAGAACATGACCTAAAATAGGAAATCCAACTTAATTCCAATCAATATCTCTACCATAAATTCCCCAAATCTCTTGCATGAATTTGCTATAACAGGTAGTGAATGCTCATTTACGATGATGACCCTTAAACAGTAAGTACACATGTATTTTGCTACTGAAAATTTACCAGGGTGGGCGTAACGTACTAATATACGTAGATACGTGGGGGTGACCATGTGTCTCGAGGTGGCCCCCAACTTCCAGTGCACGTGGTTCCCTATAAAAAGCCACGTCAGTGGAGGGTTCAGATGATGACGATGAGTGGCCACAGATCTGGCTTAGCTCTTTGATAGACTTTGAGAAAAATAGAGCCGCACTATAGAGTGAGTGAAAGCTGCAAAAAAAATAGTAGAAAATCCAGTGAGATAAAGAAAGAAATCTCTTTCATATTTTGAAACAACGCAGAAAAAACCTAAAACAAAGAAAACCAAATGGGAGAAGTATGTCTCATTCAAAACAACCGTTACTATTCTTCCGCATTTTTATCCTGATTTTGCTCTTTGCTATATACTCATATGTTGATTTATTATCGTGGGTTTGCTTTTTGTGCAGGAGAAGAAGCCTGAAGGGGAGAAGAAAGCAGAGGAAAAGAAAACAGAGGAGAAGAAGCCAGAGGAAGTGAAGAAATCAGAGGCAGAGAAAAAAGAGAAAGAGGAGAAACCAGCAGCAGATGACAAAGCAAAGAGTGAAGAGAAGAAATCAGAGGATGGAGATGATAAGAAGGATAAGAAAGATGCAAAAAAGGAGCAGCCGCCGCCGCCGCCACCAGAGGTTGTCTTAAGAGTTTACATGCATTGCGAGGGTTGTGCTCGCAAAGTTAGACGATGTCTCAAGGGCTTTGATGGTAAGTAATAAACTCGGTGGTGTTATTTACATGATTATGTTTTAACCTCGATGTTGGATAAGATTCAGTCCTATGTCGTTTCAATTCGTTTTTTTTGTTGGGTATTGAAGTTAACTCTGTATTTTGGATTGAATTAGGAGTGGAGGACGTGACGACTGATTGCAAGACGCATATAGTAGTGGTGAAAGGAGAGAAAGCAGATCCATTGAAGGTGTTAGACAGAGTACAGAAAAAGACACACCGCCAAGTTGAACTTCTCTCGCCTATACCTAAGACTCCGGCCGAGGAGCCTAAGAAGCCCGAAGAGAAAGAGGCCCCTAAAACCGAGGAGAAAAAGGAAGAGGTTTCTTTTCTTCATTTTTATGTTATTTTCGTGTCTTTTGAATCTTCAATATATTTTTTGTTTCCCGTTAGTGTAACTTTTGTATACTTCAATAGCACTTTAATTTGCTTTTCTCCGAATATGTTGTTTTTGAATGAATATTTTGTGCGTTATGCAGCCTAAAGTCATCACTGTGGTGCTCAAGGTTCACATGCATTGTGAGGCTTGTTCCCTAGAGATCAAAAAAAGAATTGAGAGGATGAAAGGTAAAAGTCTTTTCCATCATTTTTATTTCCTAATTGGTATATAGTGTTACGTTATAAGTTTTTCATATTACTATTTGTTGGGCAAAAAATTGCCAAATGAAGTTATTTGTATGAGTTTTTTCCTTACTCAATGTAGTAAGGATGTGATTTATGATTCCATACGCCAAATTCAGGACATTGGTCAATTTGAATATAATCTGTTAGTTCAATTCCCATTATATTTTTATATTTCCTTCTCTAGTTCTATCTGACTTATTCACCATTGATTGTTAATTTATTTTGAAATCCATTATAATATATATTTTTCACCTATCAGAGGTTGAAGAGGCAATCCCTGATCTAAAGAGCTCACAAGTGACAGTAAAGGGCACATTTGATCCTCCAAAGCTGGTGGAGTACGTGTATAAGCGCACAGGCAAGCATGCTACTATAATAAATCCCCCGGAGAAAAAGGAGGACGACAAGGGCAAAGACGCAAAAGAGGAGAAGAAAGGAGACAAGGGCGAGGAGGGGAAGAAGGGCGAGGAGAAAGGAGAAGGGAAGGGAGACAAAAAGGAAGGTGGTGGCGACAGTGCCAATGGCGATGGGGGCAACGGTAAAGCAGCCGGCGACGATGGTGGGGCAGCAGTAGAGGAGGGAACAAAGGTGGTGGAATTGAAGAGGAATGAGTTCTACTACTATCCCCCTAGATATGCAACGGAAATGTATGCATACCCACCCCAGATCTTCAGTGACGAGAACCCTAATGCTTGTTCCATAATGTAAATGTTTACTCAACTCAACTTGCGAGACAAAAATATTTGGCTTCGTTCAGTAATCAGTAGTATAATTTTGATATAGAAAAAAAAAACCCTTGGGGGTGATTGTGTCAATGCACAATATGCCCCCTTTGTCTCTTTGCATGTGTTCTTATTATGCACCTTTTGAGCAGTTTTAGTACTAAATCATTGCAGAGAAGTTGTAGAATGAAAATTTTGGTGAGTCTCTTCGTACCTTTTTGTTTCAAAAGTATAAGATCATAATATAATAAGGTACTACTTGTAGTGTTACTAAGTAAATAAATAATAGTAGTACAAGTAGTACTTTACAAAACCTATGTGCATGGCATTTTCAAAAAAAAAAAAAAAACCTATGTGCATGGCATGGCATTTTGTTTTGTTTAATGGAACTCCATTTACTACTCTTTTATTTCTTTTGGAATCTTTTGGTCATTTAACTTGATGTACCTGACTGAGGCAGAAAGTAATGGGTCCCAAAGTTTTAAGCAAGTGGGGGATGGAGAGGACCTATCTGGTCCCAAAGTACCATGGTTTCACAACTGACTACCTTTGTTTAGGAACATACACTGCTTGGGAAGAGATAAATAGAAGTGTTTGATCTTATGGGAGTAAGAGTGTATTGAAAATGTTGTCCACAAAGTTCTGTGGGGACAAAGAGATGTACAGAAAGCCATGATATGATAAATTAATGCTGTGGATTCACTCCATTCTTTCCATCCTTAAAGCTGCACTGTCTGTGGGTAATTTACTTCCAAACAGATAGAGTGCTCCGCTCTGTTGCTGTTGGTTTGCAATAATTAGCATATAGAAATGGTAGAAGCTCTGGCCACCGTAGACTTGTTTTAATCTATATATATATGGAGTATGACCTTGCATGTGTCCACTGTCTGTGTATCAGGCGTTTTTATTTCAGTGGTCAGATCATGAAGTTTTTTACCCCATTCATATGTTGCAATTGTTTTGGTCTACTGTCTGATGTTACCTAATAAAATCCGCTAAAATATTAATTAGCTTTTTGTCGCACATACTCCATATAGTATTACAAATGGAAAAAAAAAGCAAAAAGCAGGCGAAGTTCGCACTCCCAAAATCAATAAATACAGTTCCCTAAATTTGAAAAACAAAGTTATGTGGTTTAACATTTATTTTCGTTGAGAAGATAAAAAAAAAAGAGGAAATCTATGAAGAAGAGGTTGTAGTGCAACATGAGATGATTAGTGAAACGTCGAAGTTCTCGGTTGGTGCGTGGGAGTGAGATAGTAAACATGACAAGAGTAGTCACTAGCGAGAGGAGATGGAAAGGAGGATTAAATAATCCTTTGAAGAAGTGTTTATAAGCAATTGAGCACATCTTCTAAAAAAAAAAGCAACTGAGAGAACTAAGGTCAAATGCTCAGGAGAGTCTACAAAAGATAGGGTTTTAAGTTTGAACAGATCATGTACCATAATAACATCCAACTTCCGTAGATTATGTTTTGTATTGAGCGGATCTCGGAAATGTATATATGCAAACGCACACGAACTTATATAGGAGTGCACAAATAAGAGGGAAGGTCGTAGACTATCAAGCATGAGGTTTCTAAGGAGGTGACTGTATATCAAAAGAAAGCTAAAGGTCCGGCTCCTTAAGAGGGAAGGTAAGTTGATTGTGATTCCTATGAAAGAAAAGGATGCGGCTAAGGGTCCACTTTTGAATAATAGGAGGGCTGGCAATCCTCGACATGTTAGAATTGTCATTAGGAAAGGCTAATCTACTCCTCATAAGGTATATGTTGGACCTAAGAATAGGGGTAAGGGTGCTACTTCTATTGTAGCTAAGACGTCGAGACCAAAATCATAATTTGTAAAAAGCTAGATTTTAATCATCTAATATTTTTTGATGATCTGATGGTGTTTATTAAAGGGTCTTGTGCTTCTATCAAGGCTTTTCAGAATGTGCTAAATTGTTTTGCTAGCATGTTAGGTCTCTATGCCAGACCCGAAAAGTCTTCTATCTACATCAGTGGAGTTGATGATCAGAAGAAAGATGCAATACTTGCTGAGACTAGTTTCACTCTTGGAGAATTCCCATTCATGTATCTTGGCTTACCTCTACATGCTTGCAAGCTCAAAATTCTATGTTTCAAGATCTTATTGCTAAGATCAAGAAAAAAATTTCGCATTGGGCAAATAGCATGCTGTAATATGCTGGTAGAATTCAGTTGCTGAATTCTGTGATATTTGGGTTGCAAAACTACTAGCGTAGTGGAATTCTGTTGCCTATAGGTTTTCCAAACAATGTGGAGAAACTTTGTAGAGCTTTTGTCTAGGGGTTAGGTGAAGGGAAAAAGAAGATTACTCTGTTCAAGTGGAGTAATGTGTGCAGGCCTGCTAAGAAAGGAGGGTTTGGTGTGAAAAAAGTTTTGGCATGGCATAAATCTCTATGTTTGAAGTGGTTAAGGAAGTTGCAAAACTCTCATTCTGGACTTTGGACTAAATGGGTTCAGATGCACTATCTTATAGGATTGGATGTTTGATCTTATACAGCTGGTATTTCCACTTCTTGGTGCTTAAAAGATCTTTGTAGAGTGAAGGACTGTCTTATACAGAGTATGAGAAGTACCAACCGAGCAAAGAATTCACTTTCATCATGCGTTCATGATAACAAACTTGATCTTCATGTTGCATATTATTCTTTCAGAGATAATGATAGAGCTTTGCCTAGACTTAGGCCATTATGGGATGCTGCAATATACCCTAAGCACATGATAAGCAATATTTTTGTTGTTATAGATTGTCTTCTCATAGATGTTATGCTTATGAGCATGGGTTTTTAACTGGCTGGTGGGTGCACGGTATATGTAGCGACAATCGAGACTAAGACTCATATGTTCTTTGGGTGTGCTATCTCTGAGAAATTTGGACTTTTGTACTTGGTTGGCCGGGAATGCATAGTTTGGTCATAGAAATGCACTTGGACTTTCACTGTAACAGACAGAAGAAGCAGCAACACGGGAGGTGTAGAGTTGCCTTGCAACAACTGTCTATGAAGTTTGATATGAAAGGAACTCCATGGCCTTTTCAGAGAAGTCTAGAACTTGTGAATCCATTGTATTAGGTATAAAAGAAGTTGTTAAAGCTGCTACATCTGATCCACTCATTTCCCCATAAGTGTTTTTTCACACTTGTTGATGTCATATTTTGACTTTTTATAACTCACAAATAAAATATGAAGAAATTACAAATATATAATTCTTAGATTTATATGTACAAATACTTCTATGCAAAGTTATTTCTATTATTTTTGTAAAACATATATATTGTGTTATTGATAATAAAAGTTTAGTTTCAAATAGTAATACACATTTTTCATATTTTTATCCCAAATCCAGGGAGTTCCGTTGCACCCCCTCGAACCCACTAGATACGCCACTTCTATAGAGCCTATATATGACCGTGTAGGTGTCCAAATATATTGACGAAGAAAAAAGAGAAGAAGCTCGTGACTAGACTTCAAAGATAGTAAAAGATACTCTTGTGACTGAAAAAGAATTTCCTAGTGAGAAAGTAGTATGATTCTCACATGATAGCTTTGTGTTCTTATGGCTCATGCATTTTTTTATCGGCATCTGTGCACACACTTATCTTTTAAACATTTTTGCTTCAATGGTTAAACTGTCATTTTTGAACATTTGAAATTTTTTTATCGGCAATGTTGTTAGGTAATACACCAACTTGTTTGTGCAATATTTATGTAGTTGAGCCTTTTCGTTGCCTACATATTCAAGTTGGAATAAAATTACCTCGTAATTCGTTGCAAATGATGCGTGAAAGTTAATATGTTGACTTTTGGAGCAACAATGTTTTTTTGGCTTTTGGCACGTTTGCGCGCATCTTGTATGGATGAGCGGTATGCTTAGGTCGGCCTTTGATAAACTGAAGTTTTCATGTGAACTTCATTGTATATACTCGTGCTTTAGAAATACTTATCGCCTAAGCTGATCAAAGTTAGTATGTTGGGAAATTTTCATTTTAGTCTTCATCTAAGGTTGCACCTCGCCAAAGGGTCTTATTGACTTCGAATGCTATAATCCAATTAGGCTTTAATTCACCACGCGGATCCATGGTTCGCAAAAAATTCCTTTAGCATGGGTTTGTGGTTTCTAAACACACCACGTCAATCCTGAGGAAATGCCTAGGGTACTGATTGATACATCATGGGGTACTGATCGGTACCCTAACCCTACCGAATTGGCGACTATGTTGGGTTTAATTTCATAATTTGCCTAATTACGGCCTAGGACTAAGTTATCTTTGAATTCCCTTCACTATGTAATAAGAGAGGACGACTTAGGGTTATTCATTCACTAAGTATCAACTAATTATCAACTAACTACCTACTAATTACCCATTCCTAAGCACGCTTTTGAGAGCAACACACTCCTAAACTAAGATTTTAAGGGAAAAGGTGAGCATTGGGGCCTCCTTAAAGGCATTGGTTTCAAAAGAAAGGCTTGTAAAGCTAAAGGTTAACTAAAAAAAGGTGTTTGGATGGTGACCACTACCAAGGAGACAGCTTGCTTTTTAAGTGCATTGAAACATTATCGATCCTCTTGAAACATGGTGTTATGACTTGAGGGTTAAAACTCAAGCTTAACTTGCCATCCTCATCCCTCATATGTCTTTATATTTTGTAGTTAATATACTTGTATTGTAAATAACATAGGATAATGTTAGGGTTTGCCTTTGACAATGGTTAGAAGCATGTTTTATAGAACTTTAATTTATTTTGCGCAATCCTCTAGTATCATGTTTAGCTGTGGTCTTGTGTGTTGTTAGTATCATACGTAGGTCTGCAAAGCCTTAGTACCATGTTAAGATCTCTTATTAACCATCATGTTGTAAGTATGTATGTTATAGATTGTTATCTTGTGTAGTTAAAAATGATATGATTTGCTTACATATGGTTTAGACCAAATGGCTTGATATACATTCCATGTTAAAGGAACTAGCATGTCTAATGGTTGGCTAAATAATCTAATATGCTCAATACTTGAATCACCTAAATTCAACACTTGCACGAACATGGTTATATAAAAACAAAATAAAAAAGAAAACGACATGTATAGACATGAGTGCTTACTAAAAACCTAAACAGCGGTTTAGGGTGTCTTATGGCTTCCCTAACTGTTGGTTAGCAATCCCGAATCATGAATCTAACTTTTGGTGCAGAGTTAAAGTCATTTAGATTGTATCATCAATAGTGGTATGCGATTTTAATTAACCAAGGGGTAAAGGAATTAATCAACAAGTAGGGTAGATCTCATGATCCACTCGATCCTAAATCCATATTCCGAACCTCGAGGAAATCATTGTGGTGAGGCGTGTATGGGTTTGCGCCCATTTTCAATGGTTAGGTCGAAAGACATTGAAATCATTGTTAATCAATGGTTTTCTTAATTTCCTAAAATATTAAGTGGCGATTGCCATGTTTGATGTATATCCGTAGTTGGATCTAGTAGGGTAAAGTCCGTACACTTTTCGGGTTCTACAACCTTCAAAATTGTTATGGATATTTGCATCCTGATAAATATACTCCTTCTTTTTGAATTTGCATTAATAATATATTCATGTGTTAGTCATTGTTCGTTGCGTGGTAGATTTTCGACATTGGCAATAACAGATAAGTGGCAATTATACTAGAAATGACTGCACATTTATCCATTTCATGATGTAAGTTTTCTTCCTATTTGGGACTATTATGCTTATCATTTACAGTATATCATTGGAAAACTTGAATTCGTATAAACAACATGCTTAAGTACTTTGGCAAAGTGGTTTTTTGTGTAGTGCTCACTCAATAAATATTCTTATCCGAGTCAGCCTGAAATAGTCTATAATGTTAAGGTAAATTGCTCTATTTTCTATTGTTGTCTTTAAATTTTATTTGATGATTGGAACTTTATGGTTTGACTTAGTTAAATTCAGTTGCTTAATAAAGATTTGAGTAGAAATTCATTACTCACATGCTTTTAAGAATCCAGTGACATGGTCAAGTGATCATGTTTATAAAAGTCCAATTCATCATGGCCAATTTAGAAATTCTTCATTTGATAACCAATAAAATTGGGATAAAATAATATATTTAGAATGCCAACTATTATTCTTAGCTCTTTTCCTTTGATTTTTTGGGCCGCCATTCAAATACTTTGTGAACCTTTCTAATTATATTCTTCTCTAATAGTGGCTCAAATTTATGTTTTAGGATTCATTGACTATTGACAACTATTATTTAGTATGTATTATAAGTTTTTGATTTTAATATATCAATTTACTATTTTTCATTCCCCGCCCACCATTTTCTAATATTGTGCATATATCCAATTTGTTACTGTATGTATACTACAAATTAGTTATACATCGAATCATAGTACTTCACCTTTGCGCAATATCTTAAAAATTAGTGAGCACGTGTATATCTTCTAATTGTATAGTTGTGTGGTAAATTTAGAAATTATCATGAATGCCATTAGTTATAAGTAGTCTGCCTCATTTAATATTACACTATACATCTTCTTACTTAGGAATTACGACAATTTTCAACCTGTATTAAACAAAGATATGAGCTTTGCAAAGCTTTAGAAACATCATCCAAATACTTTTTCATCAATAATGTTGGGGGAATGTATGTAAAAAATGTCCGGTGTACACAAATTTCAGCATAACAGTGTTCGTGTCTTCCTATATTATGATAGATTTTTTTGCCCCTTTAATTTGTCTTATATTCTTTTTGTCTAGTGATGTTCAAATACTTGGTAAATAATGAAGCTCTATCATACAAATATTGCTCTCATATCATCGTTTGGCATGCACAATAATGGGTGGTTTTTGCGGATATAGGGCGATTACAATAATTTGCCTAGGGGGAAGCGGACAGACCGAAGGGGAAGAAGCAAGCACATATCAAGGGACCGAGCCCTAGAATCCCTTGCAATGTAGAGAATGTTTTTCTCCAATTTTATTTTGTATTTTGAATAATTTGTTTTGATACTTTGATTTGGATCTTTGAATCCTAGTATTTACTATGGATGATTATATTTGATATTCAAGTTATATGTTCTTAATTTTCATAATTACAATTTTATATTTAATTGCTATATTTCTTATGTAAATTTGTGATTGTTGCTAGTTACATAATGTGACCTAATTTAGGTAGTGTACTGTGTAGCCTTCTAGTTCAAATTGGCCTAATTTAGTTTGGATTAGAACATTACTAGTGCTAGTTAATTGTCACATCTAAATGTAATAGTTACTAGGGTTGATTCGATAATGCTCCTATTTTACTTTTGTGAGTTCTAATATTTACTAGTGTCGAATTAGGTAGAGTTGATTGAGGCCTAGTCCACAGTTAACGACTGTTTTCACTATTTAGTATAGATAGTTGCGATAACTTTACTAGACGAAATAGCATATTCGTCTTGGCCTAGTTTAAGATGGATTTGAACCAAGAACAGATTAAGAAGAAATTTTGCTATATCAAAGTTCCGATTAATGACCTATCAATTGAGTATAAATTATCTGAAGGTCATCCTTATCTAGATAGAAGTTCGAATATGTCTAAGTACTATGAACTTAATGGATGCTTGTCTTCACTTGTATATAGTAGATAGTTTCTATTTTATTTTATCCAGACCATCTTTAAACCCCCCAACCTTCGTAAATATGTTAATTGTGTAAATGTTATTTGTTTGTAATTTGTAATTTGTATTTATATATAAGTTGTTAATAGTTAAGATGTAAATTAGTTAAACTCTAATTTTTGTTTTTTCAATCTTCTTGTGGGATCGACCCTTACTTATCCTTTTACTAGGTGTTCATAATTTTGAGGTTAAGAAGGTTTATTGTTATTTTGGAATGCAGCTAAACGACACTCCATCACTAATCATTACAAATTAAATTTATATCAATTACATTCTTAAATTATAAATTATTAAAGTATAATGTCCAATAGTTTTTAAAAAGTTAATTATGAGTAACACAAAAGAGTATATTATCAGTTATCATTATATATCATTGTCCTCACAAGACATTGTCGTTTCTACTAATACAAAACAACTGTACAAAGAAAAAAATTTCATGATGAGAATGCTCTAACGACCCTCAACAATGAGCAGGCGAGAATAAGCCAAACTACAAGTGAAATGATCTATCACTAGAAGCTATAGTGTGCTATTGAAAGGCCCCGCCACTTTTTGCACAGGGCAAAACCGTGATTTTGCTAATAAAAAGGGAGGATAAACTCGCTCACTATAGTAAAATAAAAGGGGTATTGGAGTAGTTTTTTTTTTGTCTTTTCCTACGGGCCCCCCTAGTAGCTCCTCCGGACCAATAATTTCTGTTGCTGAGAAATGATCTTTCACTAGCAGCCATTAGGTGCGATTTGAAGGTCCCATCTTTTAACAGGGCATTATCGTGATTTTGTTAATAAAAAAGGAGGGTATACTAGTCCATCAATGTAAAACAGAAGGGGTAATAAGGGTTTTTTTGTTGTCGTTTTGAGTTGGTCCCTCCAATAACACAAAATAGCTTATAGTGACCGATCATTCCTACTGTACAAGAGAAATGATGTTTTACTAGCAGCTACTGGGTACTATTGGAGACCCCCCACTCTAATTTTCACAAGGCATTACCGTGATTTTGCTTATAAAAAGGAGGGTCAAATCGTCCACTAGTGTAAAACAGAACGATACTTGGGTAAATTATTTATTTTCTTTTTCTGTGAGGTCCTTCAAACACCTAATAACTCATAGTGACCAATATATCATTCCTTAGCTACAAGAGAAATGATCTTTCACTAGCAGTTATTTGCTATTGGAGGACCCCACCTTTTTTCCAGGGCATTATCGTTATTATGCTGGTTCAAAGGGAGGGTAGACTCATGTACTAGTGTTAAACATAAGGGTACTGAGTAATTACTTTTTTCTCCTTCTTTGCCCCCCTCCCCAAATAGCTCCTAGTGACCAGTTATTCCCAATAACAAGAGAAATGATTTTTCATTAGTAGCTATAGGATGTTGTTGGAGGGCCCCAACTTTTTACGAGGCATTATTATGATTTTGTTGATAAAAAAGAAGG
>CAAKMY010033808.1:0-12434 GCA_901111285.1 Corrigiola litoralis | reverse complement strand
TGTTTATGAACTTTCCTTATTTTTACATATTTTTCTAATTTTATTTTTACTTATTTTTCTGATTCATGTTGTTTTATAGCTCAACTTAACTTTTGCTTTTTTAATAATTTTTTTTTAACTTTTTCTATGTAATTTTTTTTTCTGAAAAAAAAAGATGGTATAACCCAAGACGTAAAAAAAAAAAAAAAAAAGGTGAGATCCTATAGATAACCAAACGCAAAGCGTACCTTTTTCTCTCTCTTCTGTCTCACCCAAACACAAACACTTCCATGGTTGTTGTCTCCTGACTTCCATTTCTCCGGCAACACTTTTGTCCGCAATTTGTCCCAATCAACCATGGTTGCCGCCTTACTCACGAACCCATCTTTATCCACCCCTTTTCTTCCCTTTAAACCGTACTTTTCTCCACCACCACCTTTATTCTTCATTATATTACTTTGATTGTAGAAAAACTTACTTTTTGCAATATATTCTGCTGACTATTTTTTTTGTTTTTTCATGTGGGCAGTCGTGTGGGCCATGGTACGAGGAGTTTAGCAGCTCATCAAGTGAACTTGAGGTTGCCTAATGTGAGGTTGAGGTCTCCTAGGTGTGCTGTCGATACACCTCATGGAGGTATATTTATTTTTTCTTTGTTATTGTTGTTATTATGGTTTGTTTCGCGAGTTTTGTTGTGAACAATATATTTACCCCAATCATGAGGTTGGGGGTTCGGTTTTATCAGCGACTTTGTGTGCACATTTCAGAACAAAGAGACGGCTTAGTTTTAACTTAAAATTAGACGTGGTAACACTGTAATAAAAAGTGACCGCTTTAAGCTAAAAGGTGACCACTTTAAGCCCGTCCAAGTTAATATTTGACGGTATCATACAAGACAAACTGTTTATTGTTTGTGAGTATGTTTGATTATGCAATGATACCGTGGAACAGAAATTATTAGAAGAGACGGACTTAAAGTTAGACACTTAGACGTGGTCAGGAATTGGGTTAAAGTGGCCACTGTTTATCAACACGGCAATAAAAGTGACCGCTTTAAGTCAAATAGTGACTACTTTTAACCTGTCTGATTTTAGCTTATAATTAGACAATCTTATACAAGAGATTCTTATAGTGGAATTGTAGAGGGTTGAGGTTTGGAAGAGTTGAACCCCACACCATAACTGACAATTAGAAGGTAGGAGCTGAGTTCGCATTTGTGTTTTGATATTGGTGGATCTATGTCGTTTAATGATGGTGAACCTAGAATCTGGAACGGTTTCACACCACCTAGTCAAATAGGAGGAGCTTAGTGGTAGAGAGCAAGCTCTGCATTCACCTATCTGATATCTTTTAAAGATGTAGGAAGTTAGAAAAGGGAACGGTTTGACTCCACTTAGTTAAATAGCAGGGGCTAAATGGTAGAGAATGAGTTCTGCATTCGCCATTTTAGGATAGTGGGATTTGTCGTGTGTAGGGGACTGTTTCCTAGAGATGTAGAAAGTATAGAATAGAAAGATTTGAGCTGGCACACTCAACGTATAGGAGCTTAATTGTGGAAAGCTGAGTTCTGCGTTCGCCTGTAACAGGTTTTGTGGGACTATTACGAAACTATGTCTTGAAGAGATAAGAACATAGAAATAAGAAAGATTCAACTCTACATAGTCTCATAGAAGAACTTTCTAGAGAACTGAGTTTTGTATTCGCTTTTATGATATTAATGGAGGTAAGTGGAGAAGCCATGTACGTCCATAGAGGATTCTGGGGGACATTTCAGCTGCAATTATATCCTGATGTCTATTATTAGGTCCACTTCCTCGCTTTATAGCACCGCAGGTATTTGGAAGTCTAAAGCTACTCTTAAGGTATGGAATTTGTATTGAACTTAATCTTTCAATGGTGTGTGCTTCCAGGAAGTAGAAAGGACAGGAGCTTAATCATAGAGAGCCTAGTTCCGCATTTACGTATATGAGGTTGCTGGGGTTTGCATGGAACTGTCTTTTTAAAGATGTAGTAAGTAAAAAAAAAAACTTGTAGGCTGTAGAGCTATTATTTAACTGGTAGGAAATTGAAAGTAGAAAGAGTTGAGAAAGAAAAGTGGAGAACTCAATATTTAGGGTGGCTGGAAGTTGATGATTGTTTTCGGGTAGGGTTTTTGCCTGAAACCATGTTTGTGAACTTTATTTGACAAAAGCTCAGGTTATTGCAAAATTTAGTTATTTTTTCGTGCAATTTATCTATATTAGGTAAAAGACATGGCAGGAGCTTGAAAGTAGAAAGAATTGAATCCTACTATGTCTTGTTGTAGGGAATTGAGTTTGTATTCGTCTTGTCGAGATTGGTTGAATTCGTCGAAACTATGTCTTTCAGTAGAACCTGGATATTAAAAAAGTTTGACTCCACATAGTCAAATAGGTAGGACTTATTATAGAAAGCTGTGTTCTGCTTGTTCCTATTTGAGGTTGGTGAACTTAATACAAAACTGTCTTCCAGAGATGCGACGAAGTTAGAAACTAGAAAGATCTGAGTCCACATACTCAAGTAGGATCTTGATTGTGGAGAGCTGATTTATGCATACGCGTATTTGCGGTTCATGCTATTATCAAGAATCTATGTCTTCCAAACATTAAGTTGGAAATTAGAAAGATTGGAGTCCACACACTCAACTAGTAGGAGCTTAAAATCTTAAATGAAGGGCTGAGTTTTTGCAATTGCCTTTATAAGGTTTATGGGATTGTTACGAAATCCAAATATGTAAGAACCTAGAGATTAGATAGATTGGAGTCCATATAGCCAAATAGCAGGAGCTTAATTGTAGAAAGCTGAGTTCTGCATTCTGTTTTATATTGGAGCCATTAGGTAACACTATTTTCCAAGAAGTACCATCTCTGAAACTAATAACAGGAGCTTGTTGATAGAGGGCCAAGTTCGCCTTCATGTATTTTGTAAGTGAAATTGGTACGATTTGTCCTCCAAAGATGTAAGAAACTCGAATCTATTGGATCTTCTCCACAAAAGCTAGCTTTTATTGTGTCATTTCTATCAGCGCTTTTCTGTTGTTTAGTTTGATGCATTTCTTGTTTATAATTGTTAATTTATTTATTTATCGTGTAGGGAATGTTCCTAACTTCTCGAGGATGAATGTTTGGGATCCCTACAAGCGTCTTGGCATTAGTCCATATGCCTCTGAGGAAGAAATCTGGAGTTCCCGCAATTTCCTTGCACAGCAATATGCTGAGGATGAAAGAAGTGTGGAGTCAATAGAAGCTGCTTTTGAGAAACTTCTAATGAAAAGCTTTTGGGAGAGAAAGAAAACAAAGATCAACCTGAAGTCAAGGTTGAAGAAGAAAGTTGAGGAATCTCCTCCTTGGGTGAAGACTATACTCAATTTTGTGGAGCTTCCGGCAACTGTCATCATCCTTAGAAGATTGTTTCTATTTGCTTTCATGGCTTGCTGGAGTATAATGAATTCTGCTGAAGGCGGTCCAGCTTTCCAGGTATGGCTTAGCATTTGTTTTGATTGTTTTGATTTAGGTTATCCTTCATTTTATCTCTCTATCTCGGATTGGAACCACATTAATTGGTGGGATTACGAAATATGTTGGTTTGGGCGGATTAAGGAGGAAGAGATTCCTTTGTAGGGTGTCTTTTGTAGGAAGTTGTTTGGGTCTTGTGATTGGAAGAAATAGAAGATAACTGCCCGCTAAACATGGTATAATTTTTTATTTTTATGGGGGGTTCTGCTCTGTGCATGAGAAGCTGGAGATTTTGTGTGATTCCTATTCAATCTAGATTTTCATCATACTTTGCAGAATAAGTTCTTGTTTCAGATATTTGGTCCTCTGACTGTAAAACAAGTCTCTGATGACTGTTTCTGTATTATACCTTTTTCTTCCCCAAAACATAACTGAGCACTCGACATTGTG
Organism: Corrigiola litoralis; assembly: GCA_901111285.1. Lineage (NCBI taxonomy): Eukaryota > Viridiplantae > Streptophyta > Magnoliopsida > Caryophyllales > Caryophyllaceae > Corrigiola > Corrigiola litoralis. The sequence continues at coordinate 8,532 of CAAKMY010033808.1, read as the reverse complement.
TTTCCTGCAGAAGCAGCAAAACAACCAATTTTAATCCTTGCCCACTGAATTATTTATGCATTTTTGACCTTTTTAATATCGAAGAGAATCATAACAAAACTAAGGTGGAAGAATAAAGAATATGTACGTAGATTTGTTAGACTTTACAATGATGTCCGCATTTTATCGATTCATTTGTAAGTTTCTGGCAATTTAGTAGAGAATAGATATATTATTCACCGAACTCTGAGCAGTGAGCACCTGGTTTTAGTGTTTTAGATATGTAATCACCCCAACATGTTGTGACTAAGGTCACCTCACCTGATTGGTGTAGCTTCTGCCATTTGTAATAGACTTTAGCTTGGAAGTCAGGTGCTTGGACTGAGAAAATAAACAATGTAATGTGTATATTTCGAAGCCGTGCTTAGGTAAGACATATTTCCCTCTGGGATTTGTGGTGCCTATGTACATCCGCAAGGAGCGTAAAACAATCTTGGTTATCCCATGCAATAGATTGTTTAGAGATATTTTTGACTTACTATGTGGCAAAGAAGAGAAGGTGGTTCAATGAAGGTATGAAATGAGGAAGATACTGCTTGAGTTTTGTCAGATCCTATGCATGAATAGTTTGTTAATGTATCTCCTTACATTGCACGATGAAGTATATTTTCAGCTCTAGAAGTGTGATTATCCAAAGCCGTTTTTGAAAGAAGAATAGCAGTCCTGAGGAAGCAGAAGTGATCCCAAAGTAATTCAAGTGAATTTGATGTGTTATACTTCAGCTCACATCTAGTACCTGATCAGGATGTGGGGTATTTAAAACATTTCACTAGTTCAAATTATACTTCTTTTGCATTCGTCTCTGTGAAACGCCATATTTTGAATGAATTCGTAAGAATGATGCCACGTGGAGTTCATGCTAAGACCTCCAGGTTTTGTCACGTAGAACATATTTTACTTGTTCTCCGAAATAAGCTAGCAGGCTTTTGTTCACAAGTACGATAATGGGCCTGTCTTTTATTTTTTCTTCTCTACATATGTCATCCCTGTTTTTCACTCGCGTTCCTTTCCCATCATTCTGTCTCTAAGCATGTTAAGCTTCAAAATGAGCCAATGTCTTGCAAGAATAAGAAAGATTCTGTCAGTCGCAAATGTACTCTTCAAAGACCCCTTCATTTCTTTTTCTTCTGTTTCACCCTCCTATTCTGCTGAACAGTCAGCATGGTTCCATCATGGCATCATGCTGCTGAGTATGTGACTCCAGAGTTCAGTGAAAGATGTAGGTGCTGGGATGTTTTTGCATATTTTCATTTCTGAAATTTTGGGATTTTGACAATATGGTGGCTATGGTAATCACCGCTGTGATAGTCGCTTATAGCTGAGGATTCTAGAGGCATGGGTCTGGGAAGAAGAGGAGTGTTTTGTTGTCGAAAATGGTCTGTAGGTTTAGTATTTTCCTTCTATGCAATATATCTAGGCTGTTGGCTTTAACTTTGAAATTAAAACTGTTGATGTGTGTTTAGCTGTGAAAGGATTCCTTTTAGCTCCTAGCTAGTTTAGTTGTTGTCCGACTTGTGTCTAAATATTTTCATCGTTACCAGTCACGCATCCTAGTAAAACTTATATTGATCATTCGATCAAGTCAGACTGTGAAGATACAATAAGACTTGTATCTCTCTAATTCTCTATTGATACATTCTGATTTTCTGGAAAAAAAAATCCTACTAATGCAGGTGGCAATATCTCTGGGAGCATGCATATACTTCCTAAATGACAAGACAAAGAGCTTAGGGCGGGCTGCCATTATTGGGTAAGTTACAAGTTACAATTATTCCTACTATTGTAACACCCATTCCTTTATCTCCCTTCCCCCCTCTAATAGTTTTAATCGTAGTTGTCACTTTTGAGGGAGCATTGACTTATAATTTTACAAAAAATTAGGAAAGTTATATCATTTGTATCATATCAGAAAGACATAAATGTAGTATTTCATAATTTTTACTTGTGCGTTTTGGGGGATATTCATGGCTAAAGGAACTACCTCGAAAAATGAGAATAATAGAAGTGTAATGGTTTGTAATGTAATAAATCTTTAGGAGGAAATTATCACTATCTTTCTTTACTACTTATGATGGGAAATACTGGTTGAAGCTGGGACTCGAGGAATTTCAAGTCATGCAAACATTTGGGGTGGGGGGTTATCTTTGTCGCTCCTGACTCATCTTTCTTGTTTCTGATAGATTTGGATCTCTTGTGGCTGGCTGGCTTTGCGGTTCGATTCTGGGTCCAATGGTGCCTGCAGCTATATTACCAGCAACTTGGACTTTAGAACTTCTTACTTCATTGTTTGTGTTTCTCAACCTGTTTCTTGGATGTACCTTCCTTAAGTAAAACTGGAACAGGTTTCTACTTTTAAGCATTTTGAATCCCCAATTTGTAGTGGAAGCTCGTGTAATTGTTCCTTGTAGTTGTGCTAACCAATCGGCTTAATAGGTTTCTCATTTTACACTTCATTAGAGAATCTACCCTTGCAAAGTGCATATTTGCTTGCAGCTTCAAATTGATACTGCACAGGGGTCAGGAATGGAGCTGGGAGAGTAGCAACTAGGCAAGTAGGCAGGCAGTAGCGAAGTAGCAATACTGTAGCGTTACTGCTGATGGTTGAGAAATGCATGGAGTAAAGCTTTATTTTATGCAAAGTAAGGAGTATATGTACTCCGCAATTGAGAACTTCATGGTAGTTCATGCTGTATCCCATCAAATTTAATCAGATCAAACCTTGGATGTACCTCGTTCATGCTAGAGTATAGTACATAGCTAGATCTCAGTATCCAGATCAAATTTAATCCACAAAACATTGTTGCCTGAATGTAATGCAAACCATAACCTTTCACATAAGCCGAAACTTTATTACTCTGAAACCCCTTGGAATAAAACTTAAATAGGACCAGAAGCTTAAATGCTTAGAAACCTTCTCGGAAGTTCTCCGGTGAGACCGTCTAATTTTAGCACTAAAATTAGACTGGCCCAAAAGCCTAACAAAAACTAAACCAACCGCACAAATCTTATTACCCAGCACCCCCCTCCCCTTACCCCCTAGCCTGCTTACACTACCCCCTAGCCCTCGCAAACCACCCCACAAACTACCTCTCACCCCGCTTAAACTACCCCCCAACTCTCGTAAACTACCCCTCACCCTGCTTAGTCTACTTCACAACCCTCACAAACTACCTCAACCTACGCAATAATTGTGATCTCTACCTCACAAATACATATTTTTATTCTATTAACACAATTAATAATCGAGAAGTACAAAAATTGTTGCTTTATGTTAGTATTAGAGTATTCACACATTTTTTTAAAGAATTGCACATGATATTCAGTAAATTACTTTTATAATCTTGCAAACAAATCTGAAAATTTGACAGGTTTCTGGAAAACAGAATTAAAATAATCACCTCTCGAAATCCATGAACACGCTTGCTTTGCTCCTCTTCTTGGTCGTGGATCTACAAGATTAAGCTACAACTTCGTAGTCCATGAAAATTCCATCTCAGTAGACCAACAACAAATTATGCTCAAGAATTACCAAAATGTAGTTTGTCCTTTTTTTGAACCCATTACTTCAATCTGAACCCCTTGCGTGTCTCCATGCTCTATTAAAAAATACTAATGCTCACAAAACGCATCCCGGGCATGGATCTGACGTGCTCCGAATACGTCAACCATGGATACGACGTGCTCCGAAAACGTCTCGGCCATGGTAAGAACGTGTTTTCACACGTCCAGATCATGGTCGTGACTTTTTTTTCAACAGTTTTGACCTCCTTTCTCCGGCTTTGAAGTTAATAGTTTTTATTTACTAATTTAATTAAGACAATAATTTTCCTTTTCCTTGAATAAAATCTATATAATCTTGCCATACTTTGTACCTGGCAGCCGCACTCAATTTCTGGGTGCGACACTTATTTTAAACAGTTTTTGTTTGTTCTCAGATGCAAAAGTATTTGTTTCAGACATGTTTATTCGAAGACTATTTTTTCTTATTCCTTATTTGTCTATTTTTTGTTATTTTGAGACACTTTTTGTTTATTTTGAGACAAAAAACTTTATTCCAGTTATGCTTATTCTAGATTATTTTGTTATCACGAGACACAAGAGGTGCTAATTCCTGACATCGTTATTATGAGACATATACATGCCTGTTCCAAACACTTTTCGTTATTATGAGACACATCGGTGCAGCGGTGCTTATTCCAGACAATTACCGCACCCAATTTTTGTGTCCTACTGGACACAAATTCTCCTCTCTAATTTTATTAACAAATAATACAAGTTGCTTAAAAATAAAAACAAATAGAACAAGTTAGATTTAAGGTGTGATGTAAAAGAGAGAGAAGTAGGTGTATTATGGGACAAAGAATATTAAATATGGTGCGATATAAGTAAAAATAGGGTGACGAAAAACACGCCCTGCAAAAGAGGCAGGGCTTGCGGGAAGGAGGAAGGAGTTTGTGGGCTTTTGGCGGGTGCGTTTTCAGATAATAGACACTTTTTACAAAAAGACAATTTTGCCCTTGACACTCGGGTGACCCGAACCCCACCCATTTTGAACCGGTATTTTTCGGGCTCGGGTGTTCGGGGTCGAGAATGGGGCTTCAACACAGAAAAAGACCGGCTTCGGGTCGGGTCGGGTCGGTATATTATAAGAATAAAAAGTAGTCCATATAAAAGCAGAGTGGTTTCAAATTATGTTCACTGTAAGTATCTCCTCTCTACTGCAAATATCTACTGCTTTAGCTGATTCGTGGTAGGTTTGATAGTTTTGCTTGCTAATTCTTTAATTCTACATTGTTGGATCCTGTTTTGCTGTAAAGTTTCGATCTTGCTGTTTATTCTTACATATTGTTGAATTATATTCTGTTGGAAAGTTTTCATCTTGCTGCTTCTTATTGACCAGTGAATCATATTATGTTGGAAAGTTTTGATTTTGCCGATTGCTGAATCATATTATGTTGGAAAAGTTTTGATCTTGCTGCTTCTTATTGCTTGCGAAATCATGTTATGTTGGGATTTTTGCTCTTGCTAGTTCTTATTGATTGCTCAACCATATTATGTTGGAACATTAAGATGTTGAGGTTGCAATTACTCTAATGTTAACTTGATATTACCTATTTTCCTCTCCCTGCCTTGTAATTATCCTAGTGATGGACTTCCATTTTAATTTTTCTTTTGCTCTTCACTAATTCAGAGCTATGTATGTATCAACTGGTGCTGAAGATATAAGTGATGATTGTTTTAGCCGGATACCAGATGAGATTCTCTTATCGATTGTGTCTTGCTTCACGATGAAGGAAGTTTCAGGACTTAGTGTCCTTTCCCGCGATTAGAAAAACCTTTGGGCGAGTTTTCCAAAGCTAAACTTCGAAGACTTGAGGGCAATGAAAAAGCTTAAACAATATTACAATGGGAGATTTCCCAGATTGTTACCTAACAAAAAAGGATCTAGTTTCATGAGTTTGGTTAAGGGTCGCTTTCGATTTGGATAGTAGTTTCCAGTCCGATACTGATAAACTATTAGCTTTTGCATTTAGGAAAGGTGTGAAAAGGCTTGAGCTAGACTTCAGGCGAGCATCCCCTACGCTTCTACCAGATCCTAAGTGCAACTTTAATTTGCCGCTTGAGCTGCATGACAATATGTCCAACATCCAGCCTTCCTTAACATCCCTGTGTCTTAACCGCGTTAATGTAACTGCTGAAGTTATTGAGTGGCTTCTGCATTCATGCATGTTTCTTGAGAACTTGTCCATCGAAAACACAGAACATTTAGCCGGTATCAGCTTCTGCTCTCCCCTACGGTTGAGGCATTTAAAGGTACGCCGTTGGGGCAATATGAAAAGAATTCATATTGTGGCCCCAGATCTTTTGTAATTTATATACCAGGGTAATCCCATAGAGCTGCATATTGAAAGAGCCTCTTCACTAGCTGCGGTGTCAGTGGCTGGGTATCCACGTCAGTCTATGACATTTGTTTGGATTGGTCTTATGAAGTATTTTCACAGCTGGAGTATCTGAAGTTGTTGATTTTTGCGAATCACCAGGTTTGTGTGGCCAACTGAACTCTCATTCTTCTCAAAGTTTGATGAATTTGTGAACTGCATTTATACTTACTGATGACCTTTTCCTTTCAGATGACTCCAGGGATTGATCGGTTTCCGGCTATTACAAACCTCAAACATCTAGAACTTGTTGTGAACGGATATTTTGATCTGGATCCCTGTGGGTGGCTCCCCTTACTTGAAGCTTGTGTGGTCCTGCAGAAGCTGACATTGAAGGTATTGCTCCTTTGTTTTTTTAAACCTCAAAGGGATATGTTAATGTGGTGGAAATGCTAATTTGAGAGAATAAGTCTTGTCCTTCCATTTAGGAGGCCTGAGTTCACATATTTTTGTTTAACATTTCTTGAGATCATACTTTCTCTTGCAATTTTATTTAAACGGAATACATAGCTTGACTGACATGGGTAGACAAGTAGAAAATTTGAGTGCCATTTGACTGCCTAGAAATGCAGGGCATGTTTTGGCTCCTCCTAAAACTAACTGTTTGTGTAGCCTCCCAACTTTAAGGAAGTAGAGTTTCTTTTGGAAAGTGGATCCTATCACTTTTTGGCCTTTCTTGGAATAAGCTACTTTAATAATTGAGAGGTGGAAATTACTGCGAGAAACCATCACCATATCTTTGTGGTTTTTGATTATGTTTGAGACATTGCAATGCACCTGTTCTACATGTTGTGGTGGGTAGAATTGTTGGGTCGACCTTGAGGGCTAGTAACCTTCTTGACATTCTTAGGAGGTTTTAATTGCCGTGATTTTGGTGGTATTTACAAAACTTTCTCTGAGTTATAGTGATGGAGTGGAAAATTGTAAATGATGTGTGGTGTTATTGGGGAGCTTACTTCAATGATCTTTTCACAATTTTTTAAAAATATTGGGTGTACCGATGAGAGCATTATTGATATTAATGATAGTGTTATGTGGTGCCTTTAATGTGTACTAGTCTTATCCCACGGGTTATATTAGATGTCTTAGTTCAAACTAGTTTTTTCAACCGGCGATGCTCAGGGATTTTCTAAACTTATATTTTAATAAATTATTACATATTTTTCTTTCAATGGTTCGATCATGTGTGGTTTATTCGTTCAAAAATTATAATTATATAATTGGTTATGATTATACGTAAATTAACTTTGAGATATATAATTAGTAGGGGCAAGATTTACACTCTACTATCAATAAAAAGTTGAATATATATATGACAATGTTATTACGGAAACGTTAACACAATATTGCATGGTGCCTCTTCGTAGGGGCAGAACACATCTGGACAATGATACACAAAAGAAACAAAAAGCCAATTGATGTCATAGTATGAAATAAGGATGCAAATAGTTTTCAATTGCTCTTATATAGACTGTTTGAACGAAATTGAGTAAAAGAGGAAAACCAATTGACAAATAGTATAAGTTTCACCGAATTCATAATGGATATAAATAAGTTAATTAATTAGTTAATTTAAAACACAATTAAACCATGACTTTTATAGAATCTGAAAGGTCTGTAATGAAGATGGTGTCCATTGACTTACTATCCAGGAGGAATTTATGGTTAATAATAGCGGGATTTTGAACCTGGTAGATGAAGAGCTTTTGAGGGAATGCAAGAGTCTTCTTTTTGTTTCAGTTTACGGCCCTAATTAATAAGTGCCACGTGTCCTAAACTTAGAAGCTCTTAAGTGTATAAGATAATAGTATAGATATAGATTAGATTATTAAATAATGCAGTAATCATTTTAAATCATAATTAGTGAAAGAGCGGCTAGTCATTCTAAATCATCTTGATATAGTGACATGAGCGGCTTCTAGTCTTCTTCTTTACTGTATGAATATAGATTGAACTTCTGAAAGTTTGGCTAGTCAAGCTAGGTTACGTAAGAGTACATAGTATATCTGATCTAACGATAATTCTCGAAGCGCTTTGCTAGAACCAAGTTTTAATTAAAAGCTGTGTGCAATGATGCCTACAATACGATACAATATTTTACCGTCGAAATTTTTTAAGAAATGGCTAGGTGCCTTAGGGGATGGTATAGAATGAGCTAAAAAATTGGTTCTTAATTCAACATCAACTTTTTTTCCCATGTTATTATCTTTGCAACTATGTATTGATTTGGATGTTTGGTGAAGTTTCATGATAAGGTGTTTTTCATTCGTAGGTGGAGTCTGCACCTCGCCGGTTCAATAGCAAACTAACGAAAAAATAAGGGACAAGGTCGTCCTTTCAAGTGCTTAAAGACATTGGAGATTATTGACTTCTTGGGAAGTCCTATCGATCTAGGTATCATTGTATACGTGTTTGAGAATGCTATCTTATATCTATATATATTAGTGGGTAGGGAGACTAAAGTTGGACATGTGGCATGCCATGTGGGATGTAGCTATCCTATAGTTGCATGCCATGTGTCATGCCCATTATAACAAGTAAGCTATTTATTATA
>CAAKMY010033803.1:0-20349 GCA_901111285.1 Corrigiola litoralis | reverse complement strand
TTTTTCGGGCTTTTATGTGGGATGTGATAAAAACCTGATTTTACCGATTTTGGGCCTGTGATGCAGGCTCAGTCAGTCATAGGCTGAAAATACGGCTTACGCATATTTTCGGGCCTATTTAGTCATAGAATGGTGATAATGGTATTTTTGTGGTATGAATGTGGATATGGCTCGAGATGGTGAAACCGGTCGCAGTTCAGATAAATCGTTCGTCCAAGCACATTACCTAGTTTAGTTATCATCACTGGGCAATTGACAATGTGACACATTGGGGTGTCTACACACATATCGGCAAAGACCTCTATGTTCAAGCTTCTTTTTCACATATTTCAGCTTTCGATAAATCAACACGCCTCCAACTTCGAAGGAAAGCTCGTACCCACACCACCAAAAAGGTATCCTTATTGACTACAGTGCTTTTGTGATGACTTAATTCTCATATATTTTATGCAAAACACCCAACTCACCCAAATTGGTTGTTCAAGATCTATTTGATGGGCGATCATATGATGTACCACACTAGACATGCTTGCATGTCATTTCCTATAGGATACATAACAATAAAGCAAGTAAAATAGACCACAGAAAAGAAAGGTTTACATTGGTGCAAGTACTATTTCAGCAACATATGGAAACGGACCAACATTAAGTAACTTACCATCTTCATATCACATAGAACACACATTAATCCGCGCTGAGGTCTCTTCTTTGGTAATGTTCACTTGGCCAGACAGTAGTTGCCCAAAACTCTGACCAATGTTCCTCCCTCGGGATTGCAGAATATGCCTTGCATATGCTTAGCATACGTTTTGTATCATTGATATAATACCGGAATGGAGATATTTGGTGTTCAGAAAGCATAACTTCTCATTACGGTTATGTGAGTAAATGTACAAAATTGCAAAATAAGTGAGTAGTTAGAGTTAGTAATATCTAGGTAACTATAAGTATGAATCTAAGGAAGAATACAAAATACTAAGAATGTACATAAGAATGGGAAATAGTTCATTAAGACTAGGAGTCCACAAGACTACGAAGTAGTTTTTTTAACAGACCCCCGCAACATGGATAGTTTACAACAGATAGGAGAGTAAACAATAGAAACTGGCACTCGAAATTGGTTATGACATCGCTACGTTGATCACCACCACTCTTATCGTTCCTTCGTGGACAAGTTCTCGAACAAAGTAAAACACAATGGCTACATGTTTCATTCTATATTGAAAACCCGGATTAGCTACATGTTGAGCATCTCCAACTACTCTAAATTCTGTTTGTTTGGATGCCTATGCTAACCATGGCACAGTCCCTACTCCCACCACAAATTAGAACCATGTTCAAAGCCTTACGTCTTTAATGGTTATTCATCTAGGTAGAGATTGTACTACTGTCATGAACCCACAGTATCACTTTTCCCTCTCAGGAGGCTACTCATAAGTTGTTCCCTCACCGCTCTTCCTGAACCTCAACTCACTCCAACGGTCCCCTCCTTCCTACCCATTATCATCACTCTCATAAACCAGGTAAACCCTTCATCGGTAAATTCCAATGCTTCACTGGTCATGTTGTCAAGGTTTTCCATCAAACGCCTTTATCCCAATGCAGCTTTACATTCTCCTCCCCTCGACCATCATTCATCTCCACAACCCTTTCTCATCACTCTAAGAAACCGTTTAAACCCTTCCTTGGCAAATGCTAATAGTAATTTTGTTGCCTTACTAGCCATGTCATTGAGTTTCATCCTAACTTCACACGCCTTTATCCTAATGTAGCTTTCTCTTCTCGTCTGCAGCCAACGCCAACGTAAATTAACACCACCTAACTATTATTCTCTAAAGCCAATGTTGCCCACGCTAACCCCTCCTCCTCTACTCCTAATTGGCTTGTTGATAGTGGAGTAAGTCACCATGTTATCAATGACTTGGCCAATTTATCTCTTTATGCACCATATGATGGCTCGGATGAACTAAGCGTTGGAAATAGGTCTTTCTAACCAATACTACTTAATTCTATACAGGCTCCTTACATTCTCCATTTTCGTGATGTTCTTTCTGTTCCGAATGCTTCTATCAATATACTTTCTGGTTCACATTTTTGTCTTGATAACAACATAACTGTTGCATACTTATTACCCAAGGACTTCCTAAAGTCAGTCTCCCTTCCAGCGCTAAGTTCAGCAACTAAACACAGGCACAACCGACTCGGCCATCCCTCAATTGAAAAATTTCAGTTGTGGCGTTTACTTTTTTTCTATTTCTAGTTTCCACTCCAATACTATCACTCATTGCAAACCATGCTCAATAAATTAAAGTAAAAAACTTCCCTTTGCGCAACGTACACGTTCTTCTTCTACTACTATCAATTTAATTTTTATAGATGTTGAAATGCAAATTACTTCACAAAGTATATGTGGCTCTATCCCATAAAACGCAAATCTGATGCCCATATTCCTTTCTTCGTTTTCGCACTTTTGTTCAACAAGTCTTTAATCGACCAATTCTTCAAATTTTCTACAACAATGGGAGAGAATATATCATAATGAGTCACTTTTCTTGATAATGGCATTTCTTGTCTCACTTCTCCTCCCACTCTTGAGCAAAATGGTTATGCTGAAAGATGATATCACGACCTTGTTGAAATTGCTTTAGCTCTTCTTTCTCATGCCAATCTACCCACCATTTTATGCCAAGTTGCTCCTGGTCCGACAACCTATCTTATCATCCGTTTACCAATACCTTCTCTACAAACTTATCTTCCTTACACAAACTTTTCTGGCCATATGCTCTTAGTACGACTACCTATCTTATCAACTGTTTACCTATTCCATTTTCTGGCCATATGCTCCTGAGTGCCTATGCTATCCATAGCTCCTTTTCTACCCCCACCGCGTATTAGAACCATGTTCAAAGCATTGTGTGTTTGTTCTCTATTCATCCACTAAGAGTGCATACCAGTGTCTTGAACCAATAACCAATAGAGTATGTGTATCCTGTTATGACTTCTCTCCCTCTTTACTGGCTGCTCATACATCTTTCCCTCACCACTCTTCCTATACTTCAACTCACTCCAACCTCCCACTCCTTCCTACCCTTCTCATTACTCTCCAACACTAGTTCATCCCTTCCTTGGTTAATGCCAATATTGTTACCAAACTGGCCTTGTTATGAGTTTTGCCCAAATGTCAGATGCCTTTATCCTGATGTAGCTTTCTATTCTCCTTCCCGCAACCACCGCTCATCTCCGCCACCTCACTACTATTCTCCAAAAGCCCATGTAGCCTATACAATCCCTCTCCCTCTACTCCTAATTAGCTTGTTGAAAGTGGAGCAAGTCACTATGTAGCCAACGACTTGGTCAATTTGTAACCTTTTGCACCACATGATGACTCATTTGGTCCTAGGGATCACTCATTTGGTCCTTTCTCTATTCACACGCCTTGCATTCTTCATTTCCGCGATTATGTTCTTAATGCATCTTTGTGAGATTCTCTCTTTTGCATGTTTTCATCGGATAATAATATATCTGTTGAATTCTTACCCAAATTATTTCGTACCAGGGAATAACACACAGGCCAAACTCTCATCCAAAGACTTCCTAAAGCCAATATCTATGCTTGGCATCCTTATCTTCTCGTCTCTTTTCCTACGCCAACAACTACAAAGATTGGCACCACCGACTTGGTCTTCTCTTAAAAATTTTCAAGTTGTTCAGATTGCATTTACCCGTTCCTAGTTTCGATTCCAACACTATCACTCATTGTAACCCATGCCTAATAAATAAAAGTCACAAGCATCTGGTCATGGAGCTGACATTTTCTCCTACTCCTCACAATATAATTTTTATAGATGTTTGGACATCACCAATTATTTCTTTTTATAATTACAAGAATCACAGCTTCTTTGTTGATCACTTCACAAAGTATATATGGCTCTACCCCTTAAGACCTAAATTTGATGCACATTCTAACTTCCTTTGATTTCGCGCGTTTATTGAGAACATTTTAATAAAAAAAAATTAAATTCTCCGACAATATGGGCGAATATATTAAAATCACTGGCACTCTTCTTAATAATGGCATTTCTCATATCACTTCTCCTCTAGAGCAATGGTTATGCCGAGATACATCATCGTCACCTTGTTGAAACCACTACTAACTCTTCTTTCTTTCCAACTTACCTCATTTTCTGGCCAAATGCTCTTACTACGGCTACCTATCTTATCAACCGTCTACCTACATCTTATCTAGAAAACTCCCCACCCTTACACAAACTCTTTAACAAACCACCTAACTACTATTGATTGCGCTTGTTTGAATAAATATGTTATCTGTGGCTGTGTCCCTAATCCCACAACAAATAAGAAGCACATCTAAAGCCATTCCTCTTTAAGGCTATTCATCAATATATAGCGCACACTATTGTCTTGAACCCACAACCAACACAACATACGTCTTTCGTCATGTCCAATTCATTGAACATATATTTCCATATTCTGATCTTGCCTCTCTTTCACCCTCTTCTTCTGATACTCTTTGATTGGTGCTCCGTCTCCTTGCCTATTTTTACTACAACTCATTCTACCTCTACGACTGATGTCACTTCAGCTTCTGATGAATCTTCACTTTCAACATCGACCGCACCTCCACCTTCATCTCCTCCCACCCCTTCCGCCACCACGTCGTGCCACACTGTAGAACAACATCATCAAACTCAACCACAAATACTCTCACTTAGTCGTAGCCTCACCTCCTTCCATACCAACCTCTGCCACACCATATTTTATATGATCTCCTCTTTCAAATCCCATTTTAGAGGGCTGGAAGGTTGTCCGTGTACCACTCACGCGGTAATAGAATCAAAGCAAAAGAAGGCTATTGCGGCTACACCTCTCGATGTGTCAGTCTTCTTAAAGACCCCAAATGGCTACATGCCATAACTAAAGAGTTTGATGCCTTGGGAAGAAACCAACTTGGCCCAAGTTTTCATCATCCCTCTCAACATGTTATTGGTCCAACGTGTGGTTATATCGAAGGTTACCAAGCCCGTCTTTTGCCAAGGGTTTACTCTGTGACTTTTAGTCCTCTCACCAAACTGATTATTATTTGACTTGTTCTTTTCCTTATTGTCAACACCAAATGGTCTCTAACTTTCACATTAACAATACATTCTTGCAAGGCCCTCTCATTAAATGTGCTTACATGTCGCAGCCTACTGGGTTCAAAAGCAAAGATCACAGAACTCATGTCTGCATACTTAACAAGGCTATTAATGGCCTCAAACAAGCCCCATGTGCCTGGATAACGAGCTCAAAGGGTTGTTTTAGACCTATGGTTTTCGAAATTTAGGTGTAGATTCCTACTTGTTTATCTATGGTTGTACAACGCTTATGTTCCAATCCGTATATGTTGATGACATCATAATTACATGTCCTTCTCAGCATGTTGCCTAATTTTTATACACTCTTTCGCAATGATTCTCACTATTCTTGGCTCTTTATCATATTTTCTTGAAGACGAAGTGGTTCCAAATACTAAAGGACTTTTCCTCGACCAGGTTCAAGTATATGGAGTGCAAATGTGCAAGATGCAAAACCCGTTTCTACAACCCTTAGCCGTGCATCCTCCCCTCTCGTCGCATGATCTCTATTGGGGACTGTCGTGCTATCGACAGTTTCTAGTACTTATTCCTTACTAGACCAGATGCTGCATTCGTTCTTAATAAATTATCTCACTCCGTGCATTGTATGTACGTCCACGAGACACTCATGGGAGTGCTTTGAATGTCTCTTCACTACCTTCAAGGAACTCTTCATCATGGTCTACAAATACACATCAGTTGTCCTCTTTGCACCTTTTACAATGCATATTGGACAGACGACAAAGACGACTATATTTCAACTACATGTCTCGTTATTTATCATGGTCGTAATGTCGTACCATGGAGCTCCAATAAGCAACAAGCTCTTGCTCGATCACCAACTGAAGCCGAGTTCCGTGCAATTGTCAAGGTTGTTCGGTTGTGTTCGTTATTGTCTAAACTTGAGGTCTCCTTACCAAATCCTCCGAGCATTACTACCAACTCCAAAATGGAAATATCTAGTCCTTGTATTCAACTTTAACGGAGAGCTAGTCCAAAAGAAACTATCAGAGTACAACATCTCAATCATGATGATCAACTTGTTGATGTCCTAACCAAACCACTCCAAAAGTCTCATTTCTACTGTTTACTTATCAAGATTGGTTTCTCTTCCAAATAGTCCATCATGTGGACTGTGGAGGCGTATCAAGGAAATACTTTCTATTTTTCTGTACATTCCGAGTCTTTATATTCTTCCTTAGATTCCTATTGTAAGTTAACTAATATTAATTAACCTTAACAACTCACTTATGTTGTAACGCCTATCCTATATACCGTTCTTATTTTATTCTCATAAAAGTTCAAAAAAGTTCAAAAAATTTTGAAAAATAAAGTATAAAAATGGGCTTGTTATGCACACCGGTTTTTATTTTCAAAAATGTCAAGTATTTCAGTATTGTTCAGAAAAGTTGAAAATGGTTGAGAAATTTCAGAAAAGTTCACAAAAATTAAGAAAAATAGAAAAATGAGACAAATAAAAAAAGTTCAAAAAGTTCAAATCATTCAGAAAAGTTTAGAATATTAAAAATCAAAAACAAAACAGTGTAGAGAAAAGGTTGAATATGAAAAGCAAAAAAGTTAGGAAAAGTTCATAAAGATCAAAAAGTTTAAAAAAGTTCAAAACAGTTTAGAAAGTTCAGAAAAAATAAATTCAAAAACACAAAATACCACAAAAAAAAAAAAAAAACGGTATAGAGCACATGCTCGTAATCTTGCATATAAACTCACATAATACTAAAGAAAAATTGACAAAAATAATCTTTATTATGGGTCATCAAGCATATAATCCATATTACAAAAAAAATGCAAAAATAGTTCCAATTATTAACTTTTTTTACAAAAGTAGTCCAACTTTGCCTAAGCTTTCTTTTCTGGCTAAATTAGGATGGTAGTTACGGTTGTACCCTCCTCTTTCCTTCTCATCTCCCTTTCCTCCTCTTTTAGTGGTCGCGTATAGGTAACTATCAACCACCCACCATGCGTGATGCAGGAGCATAAGGCAAGATACTGTTACGTCAACGTGAAGGGCAAATTATTCAATTTTATCTCGGAATTTGGCTATAAGCTTAATTTTGTTGAGAAACGAGTGAGATACAAACAATTTACGAAAGGTTGTCCCAAACTGCCGCGAAACTACACAAATTGTCTTAACGTCCGAGACTTTACGTTTTGGATATCTTATATTCGAGCTAAGTTTACTAATATTAAAAGGAGCCTTCCAAAGATTTCCTAGTTTTATAGGAATAATATTTGTGTAGGATGTTAATAGGTTAGTAGTTTTATTTAGTTTCATTTTTGTGTTGGAGTCTAGATTGTTTCCATATTATAGTAGGATTCATGTTCGATCTAGGAGAGTAGGAGTGCACGTTTTTGTAGCCTTTTTAAGGCTTAGAGTCGTCCATTATTATGTAATGTGATATTGAGAATTAAAAGTGAGTTTTCACAAAACCTTTATTTGAGTGATTCGAATGAAATCCGAGTTTGTGTGAAGCAAATTCAATACCCCCTAGTTGTATAAATCAATTGGAAACCTGTTTTTACTAGTGATTAAGAGAAAAAAAGTAATTCGAAAGTTGAATAACTTGTGAAAATGAATTCAATATCCCCTTTAATTCCCTTCCGCACACGCCTCAGGTGGTGGTATCAGAGCATCGGCTCTTACATCTTCTTAGATTTCAAGTGTTCCTAGCGATGAATAAGTCCGAAAGAGAGGAAGATCGACCCCAACCAGATGTAAAATATTTGGCAGCAGTGATTGGAGACTAAAGGATTCAGATGTGACACCAGTAGATGGACAGAATCCGAAAAAGCATGATGATGATTGTGAACTTAAGCTGGAGATTCCGGAGTTCAAAGGAAAATTCAAACCACAAGTAATCTTGGATTGGTTACATACTTCAGAGAGGAATTCAAGAATACAAGGATTGCGATGATGAAAAGAAATTCAAAATCATGATATTGAAGCTAACGAACCATGCCTCACTTTGGTAAGAGAGTTTAAGGAATAAAAGAAAACGTAGTGGTAAGAAAAAGATAAAACTTGGGAGAAGTTATAGAAGCAGCTAAAGCTTTGCTATCTTCCACGCGGTTTTAATCAACAACAAAACCTAAAACTCACAAGCTTAGAGCAAGACGAATAAAACGTGAGTGAGTATGTTCATGATTTGAAAAGCTAACCCTGACTTTTGATTTGTAGGAAAAAGAAGAGCATAAGAATGCACATTTTATGAGGGGACTTATACCTCCTCTTAAAAGGAAAGTTGAAGTTCAATCTTATGAAACTTTTGATAAATTGTGCCAGCTTGCTCTAAATTTTGAGAGACAAGCCAAAGAGAAGCAGCCAAAGGATCAAGCTGTAGTTGAAAATATGAAAAAACAAGCACATCGAATTTATTTCTAGCAAAGCCGAGTCTATAATAAGAAGGCCTACGAACAAGATTTGAAAGTGTCAAGGAATTAGACATTATGCCCATGAATGTCCTATCAAGCGAGCACTTTGCAAAAATTTAGAGAGACGGGTGGACGACAACAATAATGGAGCAGAAATAGATTCCAAAGGAGTAGGTCACAGATCTAAAGCCTATTGATGATCTACCACGTACACAACACGTGTGGAATATAACACTTAGAATGTTTCCTATAATTATTAAAGATGACATTGATCATGCGACAATTCCTGTAAGTGTCATTAAACGTCTTTAAAAGAGACTATAATTGTTCTGTTCTTGGACAAGTGGATTCATGAGGAGATTAATGAAGAAATTTCATCAAAAGTCAAGTTGTTCATTTGTGTGTATGGTGGGTGGATGGGAATTAAAAGAGAAAGCAAATGAAGAAAGAGAATGACATTGGCTTTTGGTTGTTACTAGTGTAGTTCCTTCATTCAATGTTGGTCTTACTTGTTTCTTACGGATTCAAGTCTGAATCCCTTTTCTTATCTAGATAAGGGCTAAGACAAATGTGAATCTTTTCAAGGGAAGATTCATGTGAGAGCATGAGTTTAAACGCAGCTATGTCGACGAGAAGGGCAAATTATTCAATTCTACACTCTGAGAAAACTTAAAACATATACATTGTAGAGCTTGGTGCATTCATCCGACTTTACGCCGTATTTATCATCTCCTCAAACGAATCAACAACCACCCTACTCATACCATGAATTGCAACACCATGAATCATAGCAGTCCAACCACACATCCTTACTAACAATCTCATTAAACACTCTCCTACAACTATCAATATGACCATACTCTAAATACATATCAATAAGACCAGTACTAGGTAGCGGCTGCGGGTTTCCACGATATCCAAAAAAATAAAAAAAATTAAAAAAATTATTAAAAAAAAATAATAATAAGACCATACTCATCTTAGCCCTAAACCAACCCCAATTATCCCATGAACCCTCCTCCCAACATCCAACGCCCCACTTTAAGAAAAAGCCCTCAAAACCGTTAAAACTATCGCATTATTTGCCTCTACCCCACTTCTCCACCATCTCACTAAACAACCCAACAGCCTCAACTCCCCTTCCATTATCAACAAGCCCATCAATCACAGTTTTCCAAGACACCAAAAACTTACAGACATTCCATCAAAATCCTTGCGTACACACGCCAACTTCCCACATTTCCCATATATATGTATCAAAAATTGCATATAAACCTATCACATCCAAAACCCACCTTACAAAGTTACAAACCAACCAATTAACCTTTTTCCCCATCTGAGTATCCCTCGATTTCCAACCAGCCTTAATAACAAAGGGATAACTAAATTTATCGAGTTTCAGCGTGGTTATAGGAGGAGCTTTGGTCGTGTCTTGCGACGAAAAGAGCGATGGGTAGAGAAGGTCAGGATTTCGCAGAAGACTAAAACCATGGTGTTCAAGAAGTGTTAGGGGTGTGGAGAGAGTTCAGTGTGAGGCATACATAGTTGATGTTTTTTGCAGGTGATAGTACGGAAAATGTGAAGAGTTTGTTGTAGTTTGGTGGTATGCATGGAGTTGCGTTGTAGGTTAGCTCCATTTATTATTGGTTGGGGTGTTTGTGGGGCTATTTGTATTTACCAGTTTTCTAGAACACTAGTAGGAGGAAAGGAGGAGGAAAAAAGGAGGGTGCTAGAGAGATGACAAATGGAGGGTATAATCGTAACTATATTCCTAATTTGGTCGGAAAATAAAGTTCCAACGAAATCGGACTACCTTTTTATATAAAGTTAAGGGAATTTCAAGTTTGGACCCTCGTAGTTTTACGTTATCTAGCTTGAACCCAAATCAAAAATGACATTCCATGACGTACCCCCAAGTTATTGCATTTTTTTCTACCCCGTTTCAAAATCTCGGAAAAAACTAAAGTTTTCAGTTAATTTTATGCTTTTCCATTTTCCCGATTTTGTCTCCACTTATTTTTTCTAGCTTTTGAGAATTTCATTTTTCAAAGTAATAAAAGAATTTTTTCACTAACTCAAAAAATATATTTATTATTGTGTTTTCATTAAATGACATTTTCTTAGAAACATTCATCTTATAATGTTACATTTTTCAAAATCCTCTTTTTATGAAAACTTTCCAAAGGACACACAAATTCGATAATATTAGATTGAAAAAAAAAAAAGAAAAATAATAAGAAAAATGAAATATTAAAAAACATTTTGCACAAAGTAATATTCATTTGCTATTTCAGAAAAGAAAACATATTGCTAAAATTATGTACTTAATATATAGTTATTGTAAAAAATTTGAACATGAAAAAGTTGAAATAAAAAATTTGAAATAATTATTTAATTGGAAAAATTTGAAAATTTATCACTTTATAGACATTTAGCTTGTATACACAAAACAAAAATAGTTTCATTAAGGGTTAACAGAAAATTTAACGCTTTTAAAGTTTTTAGTCACAATGTGGAACAATTCAATAACTCAAGGGTACGTGATGGAATGTTGTTGTACAAGCACGAAAATGTAAAACCAAAGGGGCACAAACTGGAATTTCCTGAAAGTTAATAGTAGGGATTACTATTGTGAGATGACTCATAATAGGGATTACTTTTGTCAATTTTTCTTAATACTAATGAAAAGTTAGTCTTCCAAACACCAAATATCAATATCCTCTATATGATCAAGAAACAGCACCTGTGAAAACCACAAACCAATGAATATATGAGAATTAAGCAAGACAAAATAACCACTCATAAGCTTTTCACATAATATTTCAACTCCAATCTGTTCCACAAAATTAAACAATGACACACTATTTAGGGATCAAACCAAACACCAAGATTGAGTGATGGTGGAAAGTGTACAAGCATTCCTAAGTCTTTAGCCATACTAAGACGAATGTTATTCTTCTAAGTTTAAGCCTAATTTTGATTTACAAGAGACCAAAATATATTATGTCAAAACTCTGATATCTAGCAGTTCAAAAGTCACTCCAAACATGAATTTAAAGATATTTTTAAGATTAAACTAAACAAAACAAACAACTTCTTTTTCTCCAAACATAGTTAAATCAGAATTTGTTGCTAGAATTCTTTAATACTAGTTGGCTTAAACATTTTAGGTGGCAACTAGACTCACTAAGCAAGACTCAAAACACTTAATACAAAACTCTTAAGGCACAAAATCTGGAGAAGAACACGGCAACAACTCCACTAAATTATAACATATACAAAAAATTAAAACTAGTATTGTGACAAATGTGAGAAAGCTGTATAATGAAACTGGAAAGTAGGTAATACGGCAACATTCTCTCATCATGCAACAACCATCTTTAAGGAAAAGCCATAAATGCAAAGTTTTAGATCTTCCCCACTCTAAAACTCTGCATTGTCCATAAAGTAGAATTCAAAAGCAACGAACATTACAGGATAAACAATAAATGAAGAGGGTATCGGTATACTTCAAAGAATTCATACCTTTTCCAAGTGCCACACTTGAATATCCAGCCAATAATGAAACTCAATCTCTTTATTTCATAGCAGCATTCCCGTGGGGAATGGCCATCTAGAGCTGCTATTGGAGAAAATGAATTTACGCACCCCAAAAGTGAGAACGCTATGGTACTTAGGCACACTGCACACCCAAGCTCAAAGCTGGTTGCTTGAGCGGGTTACCCTGCAAACAGTTCCAACTCAAACATTTAGAAGGCCCCCATTTAGAAGGCCCCCATTCGGAAGATAAAAATGAAAAGCTTTACAGTAATTGACTACATTCAGTGCCTAAAAGCCACCCTATACAGCTCAAGAAAAACAAACGGCAATCTTACTTATTCAAGCCCAAAATCAGGCTCTCAAACACACAACGTACAGATAAAGAAAACTGCTTTGAAAACAACTCAGATTTGTAATCACCAATTCAAAATCACAGAATTGCTTAGCTCACTCCAGGCTAGCAACCAACAGTAGAATAAGGTTTTCAGCTGCGCAAGTTAAAGCACAACCAAAAAGAAGTAGAATGTGTCAAACCAGCAAGCAAGTAAAATAAAGGCAGTTCATAGTTTAGGTAGGAGTGCAGGATTCAATAATTCCTATCAAAGCCATCAACAAGTATAACCAGATCTTGATATTACAAACAAATTCAGGTAAGTATTCAACTTAAGGTGGACAAATACTCATTTAGGCAAAGTACAAATGTCAGGGTCAGAGTTCTATACTTGGCTATCAGTACTTGGCCGTAACCTATTACTGCATTGTCTAGGTAGGTCCTACTAAAAGATCATGTTGTACAACATCCAAATAACCAAGAAGACAGACAATTCAGTATACTGCCAGAGTGCCAATTTACCTACGCTAAATCGTCCTTATGTGTGCAAATCAATTTATGCACGTCAACATGTCTACAGTACTGTGTCTAAGATTATGTTTAACAGCAATTAAAGCAAGACAGACCTAGAACCACTCTTATGTAGCTTGAAAGTCATCCCAAGATCGAATGCATCTAACAATTCAGAGTACGAAATGGCATCTCTTAGATTCACCAAGTCAGATCACCTAAACAAGACCTAGCATATTCTATCTAACCACTTTGATATACTCTTTGGTATATGGAATTTCTTGTTCTTTACTCTTTTAAGTCACACATAATCCAACATAACACAATGGTGGTATACAAAACAAATCCATAAAACCAAAAGTGAAAGCAAACTGGCAGGCATGAGAAGATTAATCTTCAATTCAACCAATGCATCTCAAATGATTCAGCTTATTCATTTAGCCCACGGACAAAAACCAGCCCCATGATGTTGTGCTATACCATTTTTCTAAATACCAGACTACTTACATAAAACCAACATAGTCCACTTTTTACGAATCCATTTCAACAAGAATATCATATTTAACAGCAATAGAAACCCAGACCAATCAACTTGTTTCACCTACTTAGTACTAATGGTCTCCTTATGCTACTAGCATATGCGTGTATGTCTTGATGTAGTCAGTATGCACAAAAAAAATCTGGCACAAGTACATGTACCCTCTGAGGATATTCCCAAGACAAGTACCAAGAATAATAATGCACACAAGTACCAAGAATAATACTGCACAGACTCATGCGATGTTGGCCATCCTTAACAGTTGTTTTACACCTTCTTAAAATCTTGCTGCCCCTCTACCTTAGTTTCTAAACAATTAGAACCTTATCTAGGCATATTATTACCAAGGGCTGTTGAACAGGCTCAAAATTCTCTCTCATGTCTCCTTGTGATAGAGTGGGGGAGGGTAGTATTAGTGACGCGAGTCGAACCAGTATGTTTGAGTAGATGCCTCGACTAAAAGCAAAACAAGGACAATCAGAGTACAGTCCGCAGTAGAGAAGTGACAACCAAGACCAGAGATTTCAGATTATATCCCTATCATGTAAGCTGAATGGCATCATTCGTAGAACCTTACTGCCACAGTCTCGTTTGCCTCAAACTAGTGATGCTCGCTCAGCTCATTAGACAAATAAAATTTCCACCTTCAGATATAACCTTCATATTAACTAAGAGACGCATAATGACACAATTATAAGAACTGAATAACATTGACCTCATTGCTAACTTTCACATTTTCCTCAAGATTGAATGTCAGCATTCTCTTGACTTTTTGTTAAAGCAACAAAAACTGGCACCACGACAAATAGGTAAATCAATCAAGTAGGACTCATTAGTCATGACCACGTGAACATGGCAGGACATGCATACTATGATGTTTTTTTAAAAGCCAAACTACAACCTTTCAACAGCAATTTGGAAAAAGGTAAAAGAAAAGTCCTCGATTCAAACAGAACAGGCAAATATAGGAACTAAAATCAGAATTTTGAAATAAAAATTGTGCTCATAGTACCCACAGTGGAAACCAAAGCAGAAGTCACATATACCACTATCCCAGCAAACCATTTAGTCATTAAACTTCAAGGTAGGCAGACTAGCTACAAGCACAAAATAGTTAAATAAGCCAACTAGACTACTTCCATGTTACGAAAGCTGGAGACCTGGATAACCATTCATGTAGATTCAACTAGCTCATAGCACCATTGGAACTCCATATAATTACCTTTTCTACCTAGGATTGATCATCTACCATACTCATAACAATTAAAGGATTCAATAAGGCCACCAAGAAATATGGAAGATATCAGAAATCATCTAAAGTTTATTTAAAAGGATCAAAATAGAAAGCATATAGCACATGCATCAAAGTACGCAAACGATTCATACATGGAAGGAACACTGCATAAGGAAACAATCAAAACTATAGTCTAGTTCTTGGTTCTCACACACAGAGCAACAACACTTGTCATGTAAGTAGTCATGTTAGCAATCAGAGTAACAGAAATCTGAAATCACATAAAAACAGCAAACAAGTTTGTCATTATTGAGAGAACTGGTTCTGTTCAGAGTGCAAGTAATATTCTTTTGAGCTGGTCAGAGCAGGGGAAGTTCTCTACTGCAAAAGCTTATAGTTTTTTCAGAGGGGCTGCTGATAAAAAGAGATGGCACAAGGTTATTTTGGATAGCCTTACTCAGCCAAAGCATAGCATGGTTTCTTGGCTTGCTGTGCAAAACAAGCTAGCTACCATAGACAATTTGCAAGCTAGAGGGATGTGTCTGGTGAATCTATGCTTTGCTGTCAGGAGGCTGAGAGTAGGGATCACCTTTTCTTTAGATGCAACTTTTCTTCTGTGATATGGAGGGGTTTTCTGAATTGGATTGAAGACTATAGAAGAGTCTGGAGTTATAAACAAGAGCTGCGATAGTGCAGTATGCTGCCTCGCCAGAAGAGTATTCAAGTTAGGATGCAGAAAGCTGGGTTTAATGCTGTTGTTCGTGAGTTATGGATGGAGCGGAACAACAGAATTTTCCAGGAAAAAAAAAAGAACTCCTAGCACGATTCTAAGAGCTATTCAGTTTGGAGTAGCATGTAGGATGCATCATCTTCTTCCATTGAAAGCTAATCTTGTACTAGCCAGGCTTAATTAGTCTTCTTATGTCCGGGTGAGCTTTAGTTGTTGGAGGCTGTTTTTCTTGGGTATTTTGTATGGGCTGGGGCAGTTCCTTATGTTCTAGAAAACTTTGTATTCTCCCCTCTTTTTTGGATGTATGAGAAATCTAACCTTTATCCAAAAAAAAAAAAAGTTTGTCAATAGCTGCATATTAGACTATCAGACATTGAGGCGAAATCTCAAAATGATTGAGGGATAACCATAAGAGGCAATCATTCAATTGTTTAGTGAAGTGCCCCGACATTGCTATTGTGAAAGATCATTTAGGGTGATTATCATGAAGCAGTAGATGTTGATCAGGATGCCAACGAGGATCCAACAAGTGAACCTTAGTGCCAAAACCCACTTTCCACTCCATACCTTGCCTCAATTGACATAAACCATTATGTATTCCATGCCATGCTTTGGAAGATGTACCCTTTTGTTTACCTTGGTGAATGGTATTTAGATTAAATTGTACACTGTATTTGGTCTTGTCTAGTTTGGAGATAAGGAGCTGAGAATTTAAAAGAAGTCCATTGAAAGCTCCAACTTCACGTATGCCAAGACCACCACAACCTTTAGGGCACTGTAATATCTCCTTGTTGACCCAGTGTAGACCTTGACTGTCCTGCCTTGCCCACCAGAAACTGATAAGGATGCTATTAAGTTTGGTGACTAGAAGCTGGTAACCTAAATACCATCATGATGTGTGTAAATAATGCTATCGACACAGAACTGATGAGTTATAGCTTACCAGCCTTAGAAAATCTATAACAACTCCTCCCATCATTTTCTTGAGAACCATGTCCAGGATGAAGGTAAAATTCTGTTTCCGTCTACCAACAATATCCACTGGCCCACCCAAATATTTTTCCAGATTATCAGGAATTCCCACTCTCAGATTATCAGGAGGTGTATTAGGTGAAAGTTTCACAAGAGATTTGTTCAGATTTATCATCTCCCCTGATATATATCAGAAAAATTGCAGAACACTTGCAATTAACCTACAGCGGCAAAATATGGCACCACAACGAATAATTGACTCCGTCAACGACGCCTCTAATATCAAATACACCTACTATTATACAATAACAGAGGACTCGTCAGTTATAACTCATAACCACATCGACCTGGCAGGAAATGCACACTTGAATGATTTGTAAGAATGAACTTCAGCATTTTAGTAGTAAATTAGAACGATGGAAAGTAACGTTCACAATACAAAAAAAATAGACACCTTTAATCAGCCAGTAACTTGTCATGAAAATTTAAGATCCTACATTAATTAAGAATTTTGCTCATAGTGAGAATACCGGAACCCAAATAAGAAGTCGCGTATACCACCAAACCAATTAATCACGGAACTTCAACGTAGAAGGACTAGCTGAAAGCACAAAAAGGTAGTAAAATAAGTCGCCTAGAATAGACCCCAATTCTCATAAGCCAGGAACCTGTACTACCCATTTATGGAAAATTCTACTACTTGATAACACCATCAACAACTGAAACTTATTGTTTCTAAAGCTAGAATTGATCCTCTACCATACTCAGTTCAATTGACACATTCAAATTGAAGCAACCATGTAATGTAGACAATGAAGTCCCATCATCAACCTATTGATCCACAAAGACGCTGCTGCTTCACTCTTTAGTGCCCCAAAGCTATCATGAGAGTTCATCAGATAAACCAGAGAGAATACAGAAACAATTGGGAGTAAACATCAAAAAAGAAGCTCAAAAAGTCAGAATTATATAGCTAGAACAACTGAACAACTTACCTTCGTTCACGGCTGATAGATAGCCTAGTCCTCCTGCCTCCCCTCGCATCACTGTTTAGACTTGTTTGCTTGCCTCCCCCAGCATCATAGTTTATCCATGTTTGAAGGTTCTTCAACTCTCTGTCCCCAAACCTGGTCCTTTTCCTTCTCGAGCATACCCGTAGTTCCGATCCATGTCCATCAAGAAGGGACTCTTGAGCTACTGCTGCAAACGGAGGAATAGGTGAACTCTGGCTATCTAGATTACCACCATCTTCAGAGGCGATAACTTCATCATCACGTTTTCTCTTTGACCCACTAGCACCCTAGATGAAGAAAAGGAGTACAGCTTAACAATCACGGAAGAAAAATACAGAAGAATGGGTCAAGTAGCCATATAGATAGATAGACCTACTTCCAAAGTTGCACTCCCTCCGCCACTTGATCCAGATGGTCCATTTGTCACAAGAAAGTCAAACCTGAAATCACTATGAGGTTCGTTCACTACCTCTGAAGATGTGCTTCCAAGTTTCAGAGTTAATACTTCCTCTTTAAGTTCCTTTTTTTCAAGTTGTGTTGCTTCAACTTCCACTTTAAGCTCCTTGTTTTCACATTTCAGTGTTTCCACTTCCTCTTTAAGCTTCTTGTTTTCTTGTTTGAGCGCTTCCACTTCCTCATTAAGAGTTCGCTCCAAGGCATCTTTTGTTTTCAGGGTTTGAGACAATTTCTTAGCCAGGTCCTTATCTTGATCATCAGAAGATCTATGAGCCGACTCTTGAGCTCCTGCTACAAATGGAGCAATAGGTAAAATCTGGCCATCTAGATTACCACCATCTTCAGTGGCGATAACTTCATTATCACGTTTTCTCTTTGACCCTCTAGCATCCTGAATGAAAAAACAGAGTTTAGCTTAACAATCACAAAAGCAAAATACAGAAGAATGGGTCAAATAGCCATATAGATAGATGGACCCACTTCCAGAGCTGCACTGCCTCCGCCACTTGATCCAGATGGTCCATTGGTAAAAAGAAACTTGAACCCACTATCACTATGAGGTCCGTTCACTACCTCTGAAGATGTGCTTCCAAGTTTTAGAGCTATCACTTCCTCCTTAAGATCCTTGTTTTCTTGTTTGAGCGCTTCCATTTCCTCTTTAAAAGTGTGCTCCATGGCATCTTTAGCTTTCAGGGTTTGACATAATTTCTTAGCCAGGTCCTTCTCTTCATCATCAGGAGATCTATGAGCCAGCTTGTCGAGCACTTCTTGCAAACTTTTCTTTTCGTCCTCTTCTTCTTCTGGAATTTACACGAACACAGACATGAAAGAAAACATTAATTTATTATAACCAATAAAGTACTAGGATCAAAAACTTACTACTTGCATCCAAAACAAAGTGTTCTTCACCAGAACTTATATCTACATAATTTTGCAAAACCCCAAAAACAATGATATTTACTATACAACGAAATGTAAATCATTATGGCCAAATTACCACTTTCGCTCACAAACACGCAAAAGTATACTCCATATAAAACTAAAACAACAAAATAAACCACAAAATAAATAATACATTCCTAATCCATACTCACTAAATTTAACATCCACACCAAATAACAGTTTCAAGTAATCCAAGACATTTTTTATTTATTACTATATGGGACAACCCAAAAAGAGTTGTGTACGTAACATTCGAGTCCCACAATAGGTAATCATAGGATGTGCTTTTATGTTTTTAAGGTGAGCTTTCAACTTATAATCTTAGAAGTCCCCCCCCAAACCTTAAACCCCGACCCTCACGCCGTTCTATTGTCCCAAACCTTAAACCCTCACGTCGTTCTCTCGTCCTTGATTTTTGTCGAAAAAGTGACATTCATTTCTAGGACAAAAAAACATAAACAAAAATACAAAAGCCATACAAATCATAGTCGCAAACTCGCAATCAAATTAACAGCGTCCCTCATATCAGAACCACACAAAAACGCACTCCATACAAACGAAACAGCGAGGAAACGACAAAATAAAGTAAATGATTAATTAATAAGTAAATAACTAATCAATTAATTAATAGATATCAAAAAAAAAAAAGATTAAGTACCTAATCTCAATAGCACACTTAAGTCCATGTTCCCTTTTCGCCAACCAGACATTCAACCTTCTAACTTCAAGCACATTCTTAAGCTCCAACATCTTCAATTGTCCCTTCAACTGCAACAACAAAACACACACAAATGACGTCATACCCCACAAACCAACACATAGTATAATAACAAACCATTAAGCCAAAAAAAAATAGTGCCTCGCAAATCTCAGCATCCTGAGCCTCCATCTGGTTGTGCAAATCTTGGACTAGAGTCTTGTTCTCCGTCTCCAGTTTCCTAAGCAGGGCATCATGTCTACTTGCGTTTCCGCACATGGTTGTGTATATTGTCTCCCATTTTTCACGCTCTTCCAGGACAACTGCCTTAATCAAACTTGCGACGTTGTTTTCGTTGTTTTTGTCGTTGTTATTGTCGCATGATGATGTCATGGTGGCTGATGGGTGTTGTTTGTTTCGCTGTTTAAGTGAAGTGAAGTGAAGTGATGAAGGTGGTAGTGTTGGAGAGAGACAGAAAGTGAGTGTTTGGAGTTGGGTTTAGAACAGGTGATTTTTGTTGGATAAGCTTTGTCGGATTGTTAAAACAAAATAAAATGTTTTCCTAGAATTGCAATTTTTATTTTTATTTTATTTTTTTTTGAGGAGATGAGGACAATTATTGAGAATATTTAATTGGAACGTGGCACGAAGGTTTTCACCATTTCCCGCCCGATTCTTCCCGGCTTTTCAGCATTAGGGTTGATTCTTCCTTTCTGAGTTTAACTTTTTTTTTTTGAAAAATTGATGGGAATAGTCCGAAATTTGAGCGGTTTTTTTTTAATAGTCCCAACTTTGGATTATTCCTAAATAATCCCAACTTTGCCTCCTAATTTCTTCTAGTGGTCCCGAATATCCGAACCT
>CAAKMY010033799.1:0-12765 GCA_901111285.1 Corrigiola litoralis | reverse complement strand
CTCAGGGCAAATCAGTCACTTTCATCTTTTTTTTGGCCGGAAATCACTTAAGGTAGTGATTTTAGAATAAACACAAACTTGCAGGTAGTAATTCTGGCTGAAATTTTTGAAAGGTAGTAATTTCAAAATTCAGCAAACTTAAAGGTAGTTTTTATCAATTTAAGCTACTTAAAGTCCAAACTCCTGTCGGCTGTCTCACTGCTTCTCACTCATATTATGCTCCTCCCACTACCACTAACCCGACACATCCTCTTCTCCCGCCACCTCATCAGAATGCCCCACCTCACCACCACCGTGCCCTCCGCCACACCCCTCTCAACCACAACCACCGCCAAGCCGAGACTACGTGGCGTGGTATTTGACATGGACGGGACTCTGACAATCCCAGTTATCGATTTCCCCGCTATGTACAGAGCTGTTTTGGGCGAACAAGAATATCTCTCCATCAAATCACAAAACCCATCTGGTATTGACATTTTGCACCACATTGCCACCTGGGCCCCGCCTCAGCAGCAGAAGGCGTATGAGATTATCGCTCATTTCGAACGCCAAGGCCTCGACTGCCTCCAGATTATGCCTGGTGTGCTCTCCTTTCT
Source organism: Corrigiola litoralis (assembly GCA_901111285.1). Taxonomy (NCBI): domain Eukaryota; kingdom Viridiplantae; phylum Streptophyta; class Magnoliopsida; order Caryophyllales; family Caryophyllaceae; genus Corrigiola; species Corrigiola litoralis. Next base: position 12,169 of record CAAKMY010033799.1, on the reverse strand, counting down.
ATACCGTTTGTTATTAGTTACTAGTTGGTTTTATCGATGACTACATTATGCTTAGCTATGCACTAATCATGTGTTTTCGTCTCGGAAAGTAGAACAATTTACAGATAGAGACGTTGCGTTAACACCATTTGAGCATTATTTATGGGAATTATAGGCAACATACCGGACATCACTGTTTCCAGATTTTATACTGTATTGTTCATTACAACGGAGCCTAAAAGACGCAAGTAAGAATCGAACCCTCAACTTCTTGAGGAATGTTAGGCCAATTGCACATATCGGAGGTTCCTACCCAATTGCACATAATAAGTAAAAAAATAAGGAGGGTAAACTGGTCCACTAATATAAATAGTAGGGGTAATGAAGTAATATTTTTTTGTCTTATTATGTGCAATTGGATAAGGTCCTCCGATAAGTGCAAACGTATAGTTTCTCCAACCTCTATTAGTAGGTGTAATTTGATGTATCATGTATATGAGTTAAGAGATCTTAGTTTGTAATGGTGATTGCAACTCCTCCCTTTCACTCCTAATTTCCCCACCATTTTTAAAATAATTTAGGTGATTACAATGGTGATCACATTGCACCCAACCAAACAAGCCCTTATTAGTGTGTTCTATTCATATACGGATATACATAATACATCAAATTAAAGCTAGTTTTCAATGAAAAGCAAAACCTATGTAATTACCATTACATGAGTGGATGCAATCAAACTCATCCCCTCCATCGTAGTTTTCTTCCTTCCCTTCATTCTCAATTCTTTTGAACTCCATTACATTACAAAGTTGATTACACCTAACCAAACTTAGCCTACGTTGTGTTTGGTAGCATGAAATTAAAGTTGTGATGTAATGAGATCTTTTTACTTCAAATTAGATAAAGTATGAGGGAAAATGATACCAACATGAAGGAGATGAGTTTGATTACATTCACTAATGTAACGGTGATTAGATGAGTTTTCACTATGAGATCTCGTTCGTTGTAATGGTGATTACAACCTTTCCTCTCTCTCCTAATTTCCCCACCATTCTTAGGCTAAATGGGTGATTGCATTGGTGTAATTACATTACACCCAGCCACACAAGTCCTAAGTTGCATATGAGAAACACACCTCCTACCTCATGATTAGAGTAGAGGAGATGTAACCCTTGTTTTCATTGTATCCATGTTCCACTGCTGGCAGAAACTATAATGCTTTTTTGATTGTAATGTGAATTTAGTTAAAGGAGTGCAAATTAAGGGGAGATAAAGGAAGAGAAAATGAGGAGGTTAAACAATATAGTGTGTATATGTAGACTTAGGATTAAATATGGAAAATGAAGTGTATGAGTCGTGACTTGTGAAGACAACCCAAGGTAGGAGGAGAAAGTGACTATACTTGTGGTTTAGGAGAGTGATTTGCGGAACCGAAAGATTTAGAAAGTGTAATATCTAATTATTAGAAGTGGTATAGGTTTAGAGAAAAACTAGAAATGATTAGAGGACGGCTATTAAATAAGATGGTCTTATCATAAAGAGGGGTCTTGAATTGAGTTAATTGGGTTCATGTTTTTCGACTTTGTCAAAGTGGCCCCCTGAAGTAAAAAAAATAAAAAGTTCTTGTCGGTCATAAAGACTGTCAGCAACTTTTAGCTTAAAAAATGAGGTTAGTGTCATTGTAGGTTGAACAAAGACGGTCTTAGAACTTATACAAAATTATGCTGTAGTTAGAGAGGAGGCTATGTTTTAGAAGATTATTTGTACGTTCGGTGGTATGGACTTAGAGGTCTATGACAGTGCCTATTGAGGGATATGCGATAGCTAGAGGTTCACAAAGTGCTATGCGTGAACTAAATGTAGTATTTTACTACTCATATGTTTTGTGAATGAACTAATGAAGCATTCCGAAGTTCGTTTTGTGTGCTTATATGATTCTGATTTGCAAAGTCCGAGTACGTTAGGAAGCTGGTTACTGGAAGTTTAAGAAACCTTATGATAATGACATGTTAAGTAGGGCTGTAGGACGCCTGTTTGCATGGTTTCCCTGTTCAAGGGTGATGAGTTTCACGGTTTGGTTGGTAAGCCTAGTGATATGAATGTTGGATGTCATCAGTGTTGTCCAAGCAATATTGTTTTTTCGAACTCAAATTATGAATTTTCTGTTCTATAGAGGATAGCAATACTTTTCTGTGGTTGGATTGATCTCTAAGTTTCCAGAGCTTATCTTAGGCATGCTACGGCAAGGTTGTAGGGATCGAATTTTTCTTGTTGGGGAATATTACTCTCTGTACCAATAAGAGTTCGTAGAAGATCAAAAATGTCTGTTGGATGGTCAAGGTCCTCTTGTGTTCCGAAATTGTCATTGATGGATATGCTACATGTCTAAATTTACGGAGGATGACTTTATATTTTCATAAGGACACATTGCACATGCATGTCTTGCTGTAGATCGGACCCAAGCAGGCATCTTGGGCTCCTTAAACCTGGAAATAGTTCTATTCGACATGATTCGATTGCAGTTGAGGCTATAAAGCTGCACCATCTATTCCAACTTTGAAGGCTGATATTAATTATTATGCTAGAGATTTTAGAAATCAGTTTCAAACATAGGCTTGTTTTTCTATCTGGAGGATTTTAGTCTCTTTTGTAAAGAATTTTGTGTCCTCTAGTTCTACTACTACTACTTATGAAAGTTCTTAACTTATACTAAGATATACGGATTACGGAGTACATATTATTGGTTTGTGAAAAGTGGTTCAGACTTCACATTGTTGATATAATATTCTTTTTTTTTTTGTTCGTAAGCATCAAGTCCTCGACCACAATATCGAGGATGCTTGGGTAAATAATTGCATGTATATTAGATGACATATGGAATCTGTTTGGAGAATTCTCTAACATCATTATATGACTTTTTATGCTATTATGCCAACGCATAAATTTAGAATATTGAAGGATGCCGGGGTAAATAATTGCATGTAACGTAGACGACATATGGCATCCGTTTGGAGAATTCTCTAACATCGTCATGGCGTTTTGATGCAGCGTATGTGATAGGAAGGGATAATAACAATTAAAGTTCGTTGATTCCGCAGAATACCGAAAGTTGATAGAGTTGAGAGAAACCTCGATTTTTATATATTTATCAAAAGCTGACTGAATGGAAACCAAACGAGTGTTAATAACAAACCCTAACAACTGTAAAGAAGGAAAATTACGAAAAGGTCCAAAACTATCGAAATATAACAAAACAAGTAACGATAAAACGGTAAATTGCGGTTTTCGCCCTCAAGATGAAGGAATTTGGCTAAAATCCACCGTACACATGGCGTAGCAATGACCCTTGCTCAGAAGACAGTTTCCACCCGAAAAACACTACGGCGACACTTGCGAAAATTCTTCCGATGTTCTAGCCGCTGCATATAATTCAACTCGATTTGCGCCGCATCATTCCCCAGGATAGAGAAGATTCGCCCTCGAATCTGAACCTGCATCATCATCGGACGATGAATCACCAGAATAAGGGACAAGATGCTTCACATTGAACACGTCAGACGTACGAATATGGCTCGACAGGTGCAAACGATAAGCATTAGGATTGATCTTCTCCACAATTTCCACTGGACCAATCTTCTTAGCAGCCAACTTACTGTACTCATGAGCAGGAAAACGATCTTTAGTGAGAATAGCCCGAACAAAATCACCAACTTCAAGGTCTACAGCACGACGCCTTAGGTCTGCGTGTGCCTTGTATTTCGCTATGGTAGCGACCAGCTGAGCATGAGTTTGCTGATGAACTTGTCGTAACTGAGTAACAAAATCGTCAGCAGTAGCATGTATGCGCACTTTGCTAGGCAAAGCCAGCAAGTCCAGAGGACCCCGCGGCAACAAGCCATACACCACATGAAAAGGACTAAACTTAGTTGTCCGGTTGACAACATGATTATGTGCGAACTCTGGTTGTGGTAACTTCAGGTCCTGGGATGATCCCCCACCAAACTGCGCAAAAGATGGCCAAGAGAGCGATTGACGACCTCAGTTTGGCCATCCGTCTGAGGATGATAAGCACTACTAAAGTTTAATTGAGTGTTAACAGCGCGCCATAAACTCCGCCAAAAATGACTCACAAAACGAGTATCACGATCAGAAACAATAGATGCCGGCAGACCATGAAGACGATACACCTTGCGAAAATAAAGTTGAGCAACAGCAACAACGTCAGTGGTCTTCTTGCATGGGATAAAATGAGCCATCTTTGAAAAACGATCGACCACCACATAAATAGAATCACTACCACGTTGTGTACGAGGGAGACCAAGGACAAAATCCATATTTACATCAGACCAAGGTTGTGTAAGAATTGGAAGAGGCATATATAACCCAGCGTTGGTAGCAGCTCCTTTCGCCAATTGACACAAACGACAACGTGCCACGAATTTGCCCACCTCCTTGCGCATAGACAGCTAGTAATATGAGCCAGCAAGTAACTGAAAGATACGGTCACGACCAACATGACCCTCATTATGAAGCTCCTGAATCATTTTCAAGCGGAGGCTGCAGTCAGGAATGCACAACTGAACCCCTCGAAAAATAGACCCATCCTCCATGATATAGTCCGTCTCACCCTGTTGTATCTTCGCAAGCACAAGAGAAAAATAAGGTTCATCCACATACAGTTCCATGAAAGAATCAAAACCATGTACACGAACACGCATCTCAGTAAGAAGGCCATGGCGACGGCTCAATGCATCAGCAACACGATTAGAAACGCCGGCTTTGTGTTTAATCACGAAAGTAAACTGCTGCAAATATGATATCCAAGAAGCATGACGATGAGAAATTTTATCTTGGCTACCAAGATGCTTGAGGAAATCATGATCAGTTAAAGAACAAATTCTCGTTGAAAGAGATAATGACGCCAATGCTTGATAGCCTGAACAATCGCATAAAACTCAACATCATATGTACTAAAGCGAAGCTTGGCACCAGAAAGTTTTTCACTAAAGTAAGCAACAGGACGACCAGACTCCTCATCCACCTTCGTCCCGACATTAGTATGATATTGTGCGCTTTGGGCTCAACCCGCACGGATTTGTTTTTGGGCATATCCCAAAAGGCCTCATACTAATGGGAAGGTGGGACTCTTATAAACATTTCATTCTTTTCATGTTTTTCCGATGTGGGACTTGGGTTTGCTACCCAACAATCTTCCCCTCAAACCAAGGACCACACAACCGTGTCCTCCCCTCAAACGAGACTCCATTCATCTTGCACCGCCGCTACCACCTAGCGGGACCGCCGCCTGAACACCACATCAGGAAGTCTTTCGACGCAAGGCACATCACTATCGCGAGGTCACACTGAGGGGGTTTCCTCCCACATCGCGCAGTCCACCTTCCACACGGTCCCACCAAACCGTGACTCTGATACCAATTTGATGTAGCGTACGTGATAGGAAGGGATAATAACAATCAAAGTTCGTTGATTCCGCAGAATATCGAAAGTTGATAGAGTTAGGGAAACCTCGTTTTTTATATGTTTATCAAAAGCTGACTGAATGAAAACCAAACGAGTGTTTAAATAACAAACCCTAACAATTGTAAAGAAGGAAAATTACGCAAAGGTCCAAAACTATCGAAATATAACAAAACAAGTAACGATAAAACGGTAAATTGCAGTTTTAGCCCTCAAGATGAAGGAATTTGGCTAAAATCCACCGTACACATGGCGTAGCAATGACCCTTGCGCAGAAGACCGTTTCCACCCGAAAAACACTACGGCTTTGTCAAATTCTGACACTTGCGAAAATTCTTCCGATGTTTTAGCCGCTGCATATAATTCAACTCGATTTGCGCCGCATCACGTTTTATATTATTATGTCAATGCAGAAATTTGGAATGTTCATTGGAGTGCTTCCTTTTTAACCTAATTTATTTGATAGAGTTTGAGAGATGTCGAAAAAATTCTAATCCATGACTGGAGACTCTTAACTTGCTCATATATAATGCTACTTTACTGGCTAATTAAGATTGGTATAGTATCTTACTATCATAGCAAGTTTAGTGAGGACAATGTAAGGTGTTATGGATTCTAGTTCAATTGTTCACATCAAGTCTTCTATTGATTACACAAACGTGGTACTTCAATATGTTTGTTTGTCTAGCTGGAAAGTTTTGCAATGGTGAACTTCTTGTGGTATAAGTCATATTCTGATGCAAAATTATGTGCTGTTTAATTTCTGACAAGGGCTCAATCTGGTTGCAGGTGCGGCACAGCTATGCGGTTTCCTTGACTCAAAGAACATCAGGTTAACATCCCTTTCTTTCAGCTCCTTAAAAGTTCATTTTGGAGTCTTTTCCCTTTAGGTGGTTAGACTGACTTAGTTTTATAATACTTCCTCATTTCTGAAGTAATAGTCTTGATGTCAAGGATTCTAGATATCGAGCTTTTATAATGCTTGTATGAGTTGCAACGTCAATTGCTTTAATTATTTATTCTAAATAGTGTAGGAGAGACCATAGGCTTTAGCCTATTAGGGGATGATGTGGAGCCGTGGAGGCAATGCTTTTTCTTCTTCTCGATGTCCTTTCAGTAATACCGACTTTGTTTTTGAAGAGAGGTCTCATATTCTATATTGGGCGATTATCACTATATTCTTTTTTCCATATTCTACGTCCTCTCTAGAAAGGCGATTGTAATCCTTGCCATCTAAAAATGTGAAGGCTTATACTGATGAGGAATCAGAATTGTGCTGTACCTACCAGCACGGCATAATTGCATTAGCTTTCCTATGAAAGTGCTGTGAGGCACCATTGAAATCCAGAATCACGAACCTGTCCTTGTAAATTTTCATTACTAGGGGTCGCTGGTGGCAAATTGATGGTAGGATCTGCTCTCTCATCCCTTTTCCTTGAATGTATGCATGAAACGTGAAGATGAAGCTGTGTAAGTTTACTCTGTGTATCACAAAAGATTATTATTAATAATAATGATTATACTGATAATACTTACACAATAATAATAAAATAATGGAATGTGCATCTGATTTTTTAAATATTTTCTCAATATTGTTCAACAGAATCTAGTTTAACATAGCAATGTACAAGATAGAAGATAATCACTAGGAATTCGGTGGCATTGTGTTTCTGGAATCAAATAGCAGCTGTTACTACTATTTTTAGTAGATTTTCAAGCAAGTTCAGAGCTTAGAGGCGGCCGTTTGTTGAGGTTTTAGTAGTTCATATGGTCATGGTTTCTGTCAAAATGGTCTATTTTCAAAAGAGATTCTTCTCATGTTCAGAAAGATGGAAGGAACCGCTCTTTGAACAATATTAATTCCCTGAGATTTCAACTTTCGGTTCATAATATTTGGAATCGGTCCTAACTAGTTCCGATTCCGGTTCCGGTTCTTGGGTTTCCGGAACTGGAAACAGTATACTTTTATTTAAAAACTACTATTTTTATTTATGTTACCTTTTTTAATAATATAACACACTCTAAAACTCAAAAGAAAGCAAACATGAAAATATATTTCTTATTTTGAAACTATAATTTAAATGAAAATAAAAGAATGGGCTTTTGAATTTTAAAATTTTGAACCTGATTTTCTTTAATGTATGGGTAACCTGAGTACCCGAATCCGATACCCGTCGGTGGCGGTTTCTAATCTTTTGGAACTGGTCCCATCAGTTGCTTTTTTGGTTCCAAACTCTTGGAACTGATCTCAACCGGTTCTGGTTCCGGTTCCGGGTAATGGAACAATGATGTAGACCTGGTTATGCTCAACCCTGACTTGTGATTATAAGACCATTATGTTTTCTTTTCTCCATTTGTAACCATTTGTTTCTTTCATGTAGTTCTCAGTCTTGGTTCTTATGAATCTACCATCTGATTGAAGTTAATTTCAGTTTTTACTGCTGTTATTTTTCATTTGAGCAATATCTCCATCTCCAAGTTGGATACCTAAGTCACCTTTTTGCCCCCTCATGTACTCATCAAGACTCATGAGTGTGGCATAGAGTTTATTGTCATTTTTGGAGGCATTACTCTATATTAGGTAATGGGAACCATCATTGGCTTGCTTATTTTCGTACTCATATAACCAAGGAGGAAACGTATTTGATTTAGTGCTGCGGTTGAAGGTCAGAATTTTACCTAATAGTAGTTTTTGTCTGAAGTAGCACGGTGGTTTATGGTAAGTAGCTTATGATATAGTCTTCTAAATCCAAGGTTTATTTTAGGTGAAACATGTGTCTTTTTTCTTATGGCCAGTGTGCTTGAGTCTTAGAAATCGTCTCCATGCTTAAGTCCCTTATGCGGGCATATGACATTGTCTTTATTTTTGCATAATGTTTGCTTTCTCCCAATTTGTCTTTCGTGGAATTTGTGTTTCCACGTCACCTGCGCCTTTCAATTTCTTGCTGTGGACCCTCCTTTACTATTTTTACTGACCGATTGACCTTTTTAGGAGAGGACTGATTACTCGGAATGTCAAGACTTCAGTTGACATATTTCATCAAAGGTTTGGGGTAAGCGATCTTTAAGGTCATAAATTTAGGTAAATGATAATAGACAATTGGTTGCTTAATATCTTGAGATATGTCTTTATGCAAGTTCAGAAGGAATAGGGTAGAAATTAGAAATACGTAGTACAGGTCAGCTTGCTTAGCTATCCCTAGCGGTGCTGTGGTTGGAGAGAAATTATTGTATCACTATAGGGTTTTAGGTCCTGAGACTATGTGGGAAAGAGTGTTCCGAGTTTTCTCATGGTGTTACTTAATGGGGGTTTTCGGGGTTTATTTCTCGCTAACCGGTTGTGAATGGGGTTTTCTGTTCACTGAGTTGCCACTTATTTGTTTATTGATTAAAAGCCTTCTTGTCTGTTTGCCCTGCTTGTTCTTTCATCATGTTTTCTCATGTACACGAAAAAGTAGTCTGTGGAAATCTTTTGAAACGGCCATATTTGTTCAGTCGGAGTATCAGGTTTCGAGAACTCTATAAGTAAACGGAATTCCCTAGTTAAATTCTATGAAACGTGGATAAAAAATGTTGGAGAAAAAACCCAGCGCAAAAGGGTTTCAGTTGGTGTTGGGTGTTTGGCTCCGCTCTTTAATCAAGATGTAATTGGTATATTACAAAGTTTCAAACTGATATCTACTTGCGCTTTGTATGATTAATCTAAGACTTTGGTGAAGGACTGAGCTCTTATGATGTGTCAAAAGGGTTGTCTTAGGATTGATGAAGGCTGTATACACTGAAATGCATTCCATCTACATATGGAAGTTACCAATCATCTTTATTTTGGTTGGTCTTCTAAAAGCCTTCCATTCGAAATTTTCAATTATCAGTATTACTGTTGTTTCGAACTTAAGATTTAAGGAGGGGGGGGGGGGAGTTGAATCTTAGAGGTTTCAGCATTTTTGTTCATTACTGTTATCTGTTTTTTTTTTTCTTTTTATTTTTTCTAAAGGAGCACTGATATATAGTCATATAGACGTATTATTTTTTTGGATGGAACAGTTGTTTTTTTGTTTCTGGTTGATCCTATAGAAGTATCATTAAAAAAAAAAAAAAGAATTTGAGCAAGTAATTCTGGGCTTGAGCAGTGGTTAACCTATGATCTCTTCTTTGTTTTCAGTTCTTGATACAATGTATATTAATTAGGAGAACTTTTCTATTTGAAAGGTAGACTCTTCAGGGTTTTTCAACTGGATATTTTTTTGAACCTTTTTTAACAATTCGAACAACTCCTCAGTTGAGCTGGGTATGAATGGTTATTTGGTAGTAAAGGCTCTGAAGACGCAGTCTGTTTTGACTTACACCTTTTTTGTAATATAATTTGCCGTACTCCATTTCGCTTAGGGTGATTGGTAACATAGATGAGTGTGCTCTTGTTCACTGGTGGAATTTGTACAGATAGGGTTTTTGAGTTTGAGATAAAGCTATGATAGGATGCTGCTATTAAAAGGGTTCTAGGCTAGCTACGTTCTGGTGTATTTGTATCAAGTCCAGTTCCACGTCATTTCAGACACTTGTGAGTTATGACTTGCTTTTGCAGTGCCAGATTGTGTTTATATCTTCACTGTGTGATTAGGCCATGGGTGCATTTAAGGGGACAACATTGACTCCTGTAACTCATTAATCATATCGTCATTTTTCTCTCCAAAGGAAAATAAAAGAAAGTAAGAGAGGAAGGATCTCTGAGATCCTGTGTTCCTTCACTTGACATATGTTGTTGAAGGTTCAGCTTGCACAAACAGGGAAGAATGACATGGATATTATCTGCTGCAAAGATGATGCCTTTAAAAAATTGGTGCATAATTTCTGCTCTAGGAGCTTATGAAATATGGGTTCAAGTTGAAGGTTTCTTAACGATGCAAGGAAAGCAAGCTGTTCTTGTTCCATTTTACTAGAGCTGACAGAGTCACTAGTATATCTATGTTGATTGTGATTTTGAGGAGATTGCTATTAAATGCCTTAGGAAGCCAGTTCCTGCTTGTATCTTGCTAGCTATCTATCTATGCCTTACTACAATTTAAGGAAAAAAGGTAGTATGGCAAAGATATATAAGCCATGGTGCATACCCCATAGGTTGCTTGCTTTAGGCAGTGCCTCATGAGAGGATTTGATAAGGGTTTGTAAGGTTTTTGAGATTTTATGCTCATAGTATTTCTAGGGTCATTGCCACTTTGCTCCAGCCTCAGTTTGTAAAGTCATCTGTAGACTGTAGTTTGGAGTCTGGACCTTTGTCTTCCCTTCTGCTTCCCGACTCCTTTAAACGCAATTATTTGCAACTTGCATCAAATCTGGTCAGTTTATCTCATATAACTTTTGTGAGTTGTGACTTGTGAGCCTTCATTATGATGATGTGGGATTTCAACCTAGGGTTGGAGGAAGGCAAAGCCAGAAGGTTGATAAATTTGACTGGGAATACTCAAAATAGTTACATGAAACTATGTGCCATCTAGGGGGAATGGATGATGTGTGTCCTGCTAGCATCCCTTGGTTCTGTCTTCATTTGATTGGTGTCATATCTTGTGCTTAATATCGAAAATTCAAGAGTTTCGTGTTTCATACCAGATCATGTTGGAGTTGTTAGAATTTGGAAGTTATCTGAGTAAAAATTTGTGTTCTCTGGGTGCAGGTAATTTTCACTCCAGCGTTAAGCAGGGAATTTTGTCCTTGCAAACCAGATCCAGCTCCTTTATTGCATATCTGCTCAACCTGGGAAGTTCAACCTGATGAAGTGATGATGGTTGGTGATAGTCTCAAAGATGATGTGAGTGACTTTTCTAGCTTTCTTTTCTTTCTCTAGTGCATTTGTAGAACTTTTTGGTTTTCTTTGACCAAAACCCAGAAAACATAGACGGATTTTGTGTGTGAGTGTGTGTGGGTGGGGGGTAGGAAAAGATAACTTGAAGGATTGAGCTAAACCTAGGCTGTTGCCGTCACATAATAATATAATACTCTTGTAGGTAGCTGTGATACAGTGAGACAATTTTATGACACATTTTCTTCTTACTGTGGTAGTTACACTGCCTTGCCTTCAGCCGTTCTGGGTACATGTCCAGGTTTTGGATTCAGGAATTTTCGGAAATTGTGCCTTTTTTCCCCCCATTTTAAGTGTCCATCTGTTTTGATAGGTACTGCTATAGGTATTATGGTGAAAATATTGAAGAGTCGATGTAACATAGCTTAGCCACTGCAAACCTGGAGATGATAGCATATGATGTATGTACCGGAGCAAGGTAGTTTAAAGTGAAAGAGCAGGCATCTGTTGCTTAATAGCTGTTTAAGGAGAGTGCATTCCCTGATGATTAATATTTAGTGTGTGGAAAATCAAATTTGGAAGTTCTAAGCTGTGTTCTCTGCTTATATTAACTAGGAAGGTGTAAAATTGTATCATTGAACACTTAGTTGTAAAAAGCGCAAGGCGCACCGAGGCGCAAACGGCCTTTGGAGCCTAGGCGAAAGCGCAAAGCGAAAGCGCACACTTTTCGTAGGCGAGGCGCACATAAATTGCTAAAAATCACAAAAATGAAATGTAGAACTCAAAAGAACACCAAATTCAATATAAAGATTCATGTAATGACATAAAGTAGCATATCATCACTACAAGATCGCTCAAAGTACCAAGTAACACTAGAAACTTAAAACACGACCATCAAAATACGAAGTCAAAAGACAA
>CAAKMY010033797.1:0-19314 GCA_901111285.1 Corrigiola litoralis | reverse complement strand
CTGAAAACCAACATTGATACCAAACAAGCCCTTAGTTTCTAGTTTTTATCATTGGGTTTCTCTAATAAATTGGATTTCATACTTTCCTCACCAGTCTCAATACAACATTGTTAACGAACTTATAAAACCAATTGTTGCAAAAAGGGTCTAATTATAACGTAAAAAATGGAATAAAATAGTCACTCTTTATACATTAAGACTGTAAAAAAAGTGATTATTTTAAGACAATCTAAAAAATAAACGATCACGTAAAACACTAGCTAATCTGTATAACTAATGAGGTAGAGCTTTACTTCTATAATTGTCGCACAAGTCTAGAATCCGGATTAAATCGAATGTTAAAAAAAGCATTATGCCTTTATTTTTGGTTAACGTCGGTACCTTTTACTGTTTGCCACGCACTGGAAAACCATGGAAATTTACAACCACGGGAATCAATATGACAAATTCAATTATTGTTCCCAGTTGAACCTGATGTAGATGTGAATTTCGCGACCTTTTGTAACCACTTAACCCAACCCTTGGGGACAAGTAATATGCCATTTGTGTTCGTTACCAGTTACAAATCATAAGTTTAATAGACTAGTCTAGTTTTCTGGTATCATATGACACTACGACACGATTCATTTCCTTATTAAGGTACATTTGCTTACGTATAAGTGTATAACTGTTTCTTCGTCTCTTTGTGCATGAGACATTGTCGGCATTTTTCCTGTTAGAAGGAAGTTTTTACCTCTACGTACAAGAAAGAAAGGTCGAAAGTTACCTAAGAAGCGCTTGTAAGATGGAGCACAAGAACTTAACTAGCATGCATATCGATCATTTGCAAAGTCGCCACATCCATACCATAGATAGGGATATGTCTTCATTGGGGAATTCTATTTTTATTTTTGAGCATATCGGTATTTTTCTATCTTTTCTATGAAGGAGCTTACCATTGAATCGATCAGACCCTCAAATTTATATTTGGGGGTAAAACAACTATAACTACCTAAAGTTAACTCTTGTTCTATTGAGCACATCGGTGTGAGAAGTTAGCGAGAAAGTTCACATACATCCCAAAGGTCTTAAAATCGGATGAACCATTTTGGCTGGTATGGTATAAGAGCTCTAGGTGAATGGTAACCACTAATTCACCATAATGGCAGCATGAACCCAAACGTATTAAAAGTGGACCGACGGAGCCCATATTTATGCACAAGATTATTAGCCATTAATCATTTTTAGTATGACAATCTTAGTTGTTTAGCCTTTTCTGTAGTCATCAAAAAATATAATTTCGATCGCCTTTGTAATTTTATTTGCATCATAGATGTCGAATTTTATTCTTTGAAGATAGAGCAGTTAGTGGAAATGACAGTTGAAAAGAGTTTTGCTCGTACAGAATCCGTTGCTAACTCGAAAGAGAAGGTTGAGAATTCGACCTTACACACTCTAAAAGGGATGGGAAGAATCGCAGGAAATCGTTCGATAACACTTTTTTTTTGCAAAATGAACCGGGGCCGGGGGGGGGGGGGGGGAACGAATGCATCAAACCTTATTGAAGTGGTTAGGGCAAAGTGCAACTCAGTCCACAGTAGACGGCTTTCCAAAATAATACTTCACTGATATAATGGATACAATATATCAAGCTAAGTAACTCATATTACATGTAATGACACACCAGCTGCTAGCATTGACAATCTAGCTAGAAAGGCTAGGGATATCAATTATGAATGCATTAGTCCCAGATTTTCACCGAAATTAAAGTTTAATCATAACCAAACTACTATCCTTAGGTAGAAAGACTATTACTTTACATACATGTATACACTACAAGCTCAAGAGGGATAGACAAGAGAGGATTACATCCACGAACCAAGGGTGAGAAACTTCGACTTGTACCCCTTGGAAGAGCGCAAAGAGCGCCAACAGTGCAACACCGACGTCCTCGGACTTGCAAGGTCAAGAAAAGTCAAGTGATGTTCGTGGAGTTAGAGATGACGGAGATGAGATGTAAGAAGGATAAGCTCAGGAGAGATATCGCCGAGGCCATAATCATAGCACAATTTGCTCAAGAAAGTTGATGGTAATATTGGCAGGCTGAAGCAAGGATATAGCAAAGGGAGTGTTAGGGTTCAACATGATCAGAAGTTTGGCTCCAAGGGAGGAGCCTGGACCTGAAGAGAAAGGGGGCATATGGAGATAAAATATGAGGAGCTTCTAAGGAAAGTTGAGGGGTTGAGACTTGAGAGGCTATTTTATGCAGTCATGTGGGCAACAACCAGTACAGTGAGTAATAAAGTCTGAGAGTATAATTGGGTGTCTGTATATGTTGATGCGTCACATTCTATTGCAGGGGACAGAGTGGATGATGATAGTTTGTTTTCTTGGGCTGTGAGATGGAAGCCAAAAGGGAAGAAGAGAAAGGTAATTTGTGTGATTATATTGTGAGAGTTACTGTATAACACCCTACTTTTCATGCATGCATCACATTCTCGAAAGGAGGATGTAACAATATCATTGTTATTAAGATTGCGTCGATCCTCTAGCTTAAACTTATGGAAATGCAAGGAGCTGTAATAGTTAACCTAAACTTTCGAGGTTGAAGTGCATGCTACGTACGCAGAAAGTTTTGCGGAGCCAATTTATGGAGTTGAGTCAAATAATTGTTCACTACAAAATGATGGTGGTCCAAACTAGAGTTGTAAAATCGAAAGCTAGGCAACTGAGTGTCATGATTAGAAAAGGATGGCCAATAGCCCAATACCCTACAGTCATTGCTAGGACCCATAATGGGAGGGAAGGAACTTTATTAAACGTGTTATCACATTTACTATTGTTTTAAAGGGTTATTTTCACATCTAGAGTACTTCATACTATTTCGGTTGTAAAAATCTTAATCTAATTCAAAGATAGTATACTAATAGGGGAAAAAATAAATTACAAATTCAAAGACAATTCGAACGTTAAAAAAGCATACAATTGTGGATTATAATCAAAGTTCTACAGAATTTGCTAGCAACGACTCTAGGAAGATCAATATTTGGCATTTACATGTAACCCTCGGATGATTATTGATCAATATCTCATTTTTTGAACGTGGGAGCCGAGTTGTAGCCCCACCAAGGTAAACTGTTATCAGACAACACAACTATTTTTTTTTACATGTATTGGAGTAACTAGTGTTATGAGAAAAGGCCAAAGATATGAGGATTGAAACCTAGCTACTACAACTCCCAGACATGAGACAAATTGATGTTCTAACCATTATGCCAACTTGCTCCTCGTTACTAGACACCACAGTGTGGACGTGTTTACAAATATTTTAAAAGTTTATATACATATTGACATGGATTGTGAATATAGTTGAGAAATTCCAGAATGTTGAACTTATTATCGAAGAAGTGATCATAAAGGTGTCAAAACCGGTTCTCTCTAGAAGTCGCATATTCATACAAGTATCAAACAAGTGGAACTCCATGTGATATTATTAGGAATATCACATTAAGACTAAGTCACCATTTATTTCTTTCTAATATGGTCACCATCTATTTTTGCTATTATATTTTATGCTTAGCCTTTTGCAATTAGATGGTAGTCGTGCATAAAAAAATGATGGTCACTATCTATTTTTTTCTAATATGATAGTCGTGCAATTTTTTTTATTCACGACTACCATCAAATTGCAAAAAGCTAAGCATAAAATAAAAGATACCTTACTCTTAATGTTAATATAATGGCACTGTCAATGACGATCAAACAGACACATCATCCTGTAGGTAATAATATGATAATTTAGACATATAACTCCTCCTTGTCTATAGATGGATCTGATCCTAATGTGTCACTGATAATCGTGGTCCCATTATTTTCTAATTTCTATATATTGTTACTCCATTTTTCGTTTGCGGACCATAAAATTGTTTTATCTAGTGTGACATGTTTGTCATGCATGTGGTCCTTGAGAATATTTATGTGACCTTAGGCCACTTGCTCGAAAGATAAATCATTTTTGTAGCCTAGGGCTGATACAAAAATTTCTCTGAATCAATGTCCAGAACTTTATAAAATCCAAAAGATTATGATAATTCAGTCTCTGAATGCAATACGATGCAGAAGAAAGTTTAACATACAATAGTGTAAGCATTTATTGTTGTACTCAGAAGGCTTTAAATTTTGGCATTTGAGTATTTGACCAATGAGTATGCTTTTCATTTTTTACCATGACATGCCTTTTCCTAAGAGCACAATTAGACCTTTTCCGAATGTATCAGTATCGCCAATCCAAAGCAGTCAAATTTGTTTCTCTCTTATTTCCTACTTTTCTGTAAGACAGTAGGAAAGAGAATGAACATAAACAAAGCCCAAGGCTATAAGCTTGAAATAGGTACTCCCCATCAATGGCCACTCATTTTATGGAGTTGTGCCTTTTGTCACACTGCCAAGAAATATACCCCAAATTCATGCAAAGGACAAAATGCTCAGAACCTTAATTCTCTTCTGTGTCTTCATATATATATCAGATGTAAATATGTAATCATGTGGGTTGCAGCAGTAGGACTGTAGGTGGAGAAAGTTTGCCTAGTGTGGTCAATCTCGGATGTGTAAGTCAATAAATGTTTCTGTATAACTTGCTTCTAGTGGGCTTGTGATAAACTGAGTAAGTTAGTGGGTTTTAGTTGATCTTTGCTTGAGACCTTGAGAGTTAACTAGTTAAGAGTATTGGAGCTCTAGTAAGTACGTAGTAATATGTAATATTTAATTTAGTATCATGTTCACACCTAGTCAATATCATATCACTTGATTTACCAAAGCGACTATAATACGCGACACATATAATATACGTCGACGCATATAATAAAAGATCAAATCTCAACCATTGAGATTAGTGATCAAATATTAACCGTTAGATCTATGAATTATATCTATAATTTAATATAATTTTGAAAATTCTATAAATTCATTTTACAATATTTTTAGTAATTAAAAATAAGCCATTTTAATTTCTTTAAAAATACTTAAAACACCTAAACCAAGCATTACCCCTTAACTAGAAGGCAACCCCAAACCCTTCCCCCCTCCCCAACCAACCCAACCATCAGCCGCCTGAGCCTACCGGGACCATCCGCCGGCGACCCTCACCCACCCTGTCAGACCACCCATTCCCCCCCTACGCCGTCGGCCCTTCCCTCCCCACCGGTCTGTCTGACATTGTTAAGCAAATTTACACGACCCAGGTCCGGCATGGAGTGGGAGACCATGCAGATGCCGGCCGGAAGGGGGAGGGGTGGGGGAGAAAGAACAGAGGAACGGCAAGGGGGAGGGCGGTCTGTGGAGTGAGGAGGGGAAAAAGTGTTACTTCGATGGTGGGGATTGGAGAGCGGCAGAGGGTGGCGCCAGTGGATTGGGTGGTTGGGGGCGGAGAATTTTCTGGGAGGAGGAGTTTCCCTTCACACAAAGGATGGTGATTAACTTTACTTTTTATTAAGGTGTTTTAATAATTTTTATTCATTATAATGGAATTTTAATAAATAATAACAGTTTAATTAAAGAGAGGTTTTACTTGGGTGAGACGGTCTCACCAAAAGCTTATGATGACACCAACCTCAACCCACCTTCCATTACTCTTCTGTTTAGACTCATCTCCTTTATCGCCCATCTTCTCCACCACCACCTCCCCATCACCACCACCCTTCACCTCATACCCCTCTCCAGAACTCTTTCCCGGCGTTGGGCCAGCACACAGCCCCCCCTCCACCGTGCGTTTCTCTCTCTCCTCCCCTTCCCCACACGTTTCTCTCTCCCTCGCCCCTCCCCCACAACCGTAGCAGCCCCCCTCCCCAATCCCCACCTCGCGCAACAACGCCCACCCCTCCCCCACCTAGTGCGACGCCGCGGCAACGATGGTCGATGCCCGCTTTTCTTTTTTTCATCCAAACCTTTGGTTTGACCAACAAGTGCTTCGCACATGGGTCCGAACCGTTACTAAAGAGTAAACGGTGCCCCACACGTTGTGTCTCCAACAACAATCACGGCGGAAACGAAGGTTGAAGGGGGCGTTCGTTCTTATAAAAACTCTGATCTTGCAAAAAAAGATGCATTTCCCGGCTAAACAGAGACCGAAATCGGAATCTCTTTCGAAAAATCGGTCGGGAACATGTGTCTTCGTCGGGAAATGACGCCGGCGGTGCCGGTCAATGTCGACGTCAAGGTGGTCGACGGCTGCCAGTTGATGGTGGGGAAGTTAGGATTTGGAAGGGGGGGTAGTTTAGTCATTTCAAGTGCTCTAATGAAAGTTAAATGAGTCTTTTTGGTGAGACCCTTTCATTGAAGTTTTTGTCTTAATAAAATGGACTTTTTATATTTTATTAAATAATAGTTTATTTTAATTATAGTTAATTAATCCGATGATTAATATTAGATCTTTATAATCATTGATCAAAATTTAATTTCTTATCATATCCGTCCATGTATATCATATACGTCATATATTATAGAATTTTAATCAATCCGATAGAAGATTTTGAATCCCATATAGACGTCGTAGGTGAGTTAATGTAGCTGGAAAGTGTATTAACACAAACAAACTGTTATGCCGACATATCGGGCTTGTCCTTTGTAAAATTGCAACCTGTCTCTTAGTTGTATCATGTATGTACTATCTCAACTGTCGTGTAGGCCGACATTCATGCGGCCGTCTTAATTGGGCCCAAAATTATCAACTTGTGTTCAATAAAGTGGTTCATGCTGGGGGTACTTGGGTTGTGCACTTGTGCCCCAATCATGGCTCCCCCGAAAAGACCAATCTATCCATGCATTCAAGTTTAAATTTTAAGGGTAATGTTGAGATTGAAGCATATAAGGACAAAAGATGCCATATGGCTTTGCGTTATACGGCCACAACTCGCATCTACGTTGTCCAAACTCCCATATTGTTGTATGATGTATCTCCCCATCGACATACAATATCCAGAAGATAGAAATAGAATAAAGTCTGTATCGATCGGTCCATTGATTGATAATTTTATCTAAAAACCTTAAATCACATTAGTTTTTGCCTTTTCCTTTTAAGATACTTTTCCAATTATAAATATGTAGTGCGCTGCTTGTTCAATACTTACATCGCTAGCATACATTTCAGTTCTTAAACACACACAAGTTGATAAACTTTTGTTACTCCATACATGGAGGGGAGCCAAAAGAAACTGGTGGAACATGAGTAATCATACCACCAAGACTTGTGGAAAGGCATCTCGGAAGAAGAAGGTGAAGAAGAAAGTTCAAATTAAGCCAAGCTTAATCGAAGCCACGGAAGCGGAGGACAAGAGAAGACATGATCATGTTGGTTGTAGCAGTAGCATGGAAGTGAGTAATCCAGCAATAGAGGGAGTTGATCATAACGAAGATTGGTGGACATGGTGCAGGCCAGAAACGTTGGTGGATGAGCAAATGTCATGGGGTTCAGCCTGGTATCCTTTCTGGGATAAGGATGTTGATGTTTGCCATGCATTCTATAATGATGTCTTGGAGGATGATATTTGGAACTTGAGAAGTATCCAGCAAACTCCACCCTGAAAGATCAGGAGCTAGGGTTTAATATTTTCTAAGGTCTCCTTTGACGGTCCGTACAACTTATAATATGCTAGCTTCATCTGATGTACCATATATTAGGCTCAAGTGCAGTGGTAGGAATAAGAAAATGGCGCGCTGCTGTACAAGATATTAGGCTAAACATTTCCTAAATTGGAAATCTGCTACCTTGTGCAACTCTTCAAACAAGACTTTACGTATATCAGCCATTGCTGCTATTCATCGTCTAATTTCTTGGTCTGCCAAATTTCTTTGCACTGTCTTGTTCCTTTTCCATATACAACAAAAACATAAACCTGAAACTATCTGAAGTAGGATATTGCTTACATTATGAAAAGAAAAGAAGGTAAAACTAATTGGATCTGGAGATTTAAACTAGATCCATTTTGTAAAAAGAAAAAAGGAGGGTAAGGGGGGGGGGGGGGGGGGGTTTCGGGGACCTTATTGATGAAGAACGAACTCCGATCCGCCAAAGTAAAGATACTTTGCGGATTGCTATGCATTACAAGCTCGATACTATTCTGAGGACAAAATCTGGGTGTACAATCGGATTACAGATCTAACAGATATGATAACACTCGAAAGCCTCACTAGTCATGAACAAATTGTCAAGGAAATTTCCACTAGGGGAACCAATATGATGTTTAGACACCGCCCTACTAAACATTTTTTTGCCGCATCCGTCTCAAGCCAAACCCGGAAGTGCAAGATCGAACTCCGTCGTTAATTGCGAACCCCATGTTGCGTTGCTGCTTTCTTTGGCAAATCAACATCATAAACTCGTGATATCTCCTAACTACCTTAACCAAAATCATACATGTCACATCAAAATAAATCATATCCATGTTCCGACTCCTGCAATGATATATAGCCACATCACAATTGACTTTCGCCTGGAGCAAGAGGCACCCAGTTGACAGCCGATAAACACTTGGCTTGAGCCAACATGCATGCATGTCACTCATACCTGATATATAGGCGCCATATTCCTCCACATCACGCATGAATCAAGGGATCAGAGTTACGAGCCTCGGTTGAATTTGATGGAAACACGATAATATCTTCTCGTCCACATCACCAAAGCTATAGTCACAAAACTAAACAACCTCGTAGGATCACATTTGCATGCTATCCATATGAGTCTCTCCTTAAAAGACGTAGTTGGGGCATCTACCAATACCCCCCTAATAGGACTTCCCGGTCTCCTAAACATACGATCCCCACAACAAAACATGCATAACGTACTCCACCTTATAGTTACACGCTTAGCATAACCTATCCTCGATAAGTTGGTGGTACCATAAATTCCCTCTCTTAACTAAACTTTCAGCACATTCTCTCTAAAGAAGATGAAATAGTTTAGGTGGCCCATATCCCATACACTCTGCCAAACTAAAAGATCCTCAATGTCATGCATCATCATACAATTGTGTAAATCTTTCCAATTAAACTTGGTCTAAATTTCTTCGCCAACTTCGAGGAAATTAGAGTGCTTGAAATACATCTCCTTCAGGATAGCTCCAACAAAGAAGTCATATTATGAAGCCACCGCTAGCATTGTTTGGCAAATAAAGTTTGGTTATACTATTTCAAATCACGATTACTATTATGTTAATTTAATATGCAAGCGCTCAGATCAATCTAGTACGAAAACAGGTTGAACTCTAGGGATGTGGGATATTAAAAACTAGTCTATCAAGAATTATGAGTTATCAACTTGAATGATTCTTGTTGGCTGTACTAATTCTAACGTTATCTTAGATCATGAACAACTAAAAAAACTTATAATTAAAACAAGATTATAAACTTATCAAAACGCTAGGGGTAGCATCTTACAGACACCACAATGTGTCACATTGTTTTATTACCCAATGATGTGTGTAGCATGCCATGAAAAGTTGCGCTTCTAAGATGTGGCGATCAGACTAAATCCTTAGTGATCCACTTCAAGTCCATATTGTTCTTGAAACTGCCATGTGTAGTCGATATTGATCAATATATAGACCCGAAAATATAGATATCTATATATGTTTTTGCCTATACTTGACTATGTCTGCACTCAACAGGTCTAGAAGAAAATAACTCTAATATAGATCACAGGTAATGAAGCATAAACCAAAACACTCAAAAGTCGATCACGCTTGTATAAAATAGACATGGACTACAAAAAAAAGTCCATGTAGCCCGCATCGGATCATAGGGAGTGACGCCACCCACTGGACTTGCCGAACGGTCTTTGTTTCTCCTGATATGTGTAAAATACTGCTCACTGTCCATTAAAAGTTAACCTTTGCCTTCCATGTCATTACCTACTAGTTACACCTAAAAAGTATTTTACACCGAAAAAATACTTCGAGTAAATTACAGTTCTCCATGATTTGAGAGTCCTACTAAGTTACTACATGCCAACATGCACAAGTCTTGGTAAATTTCACACTCTTGCAAACTTGATCCCTTTACAATATTAGTGAGTTGGGCCTCCCAACACTCATATACGTTTCAGGTAGAACACTCGAATTACAATATTCAAATCGACGTTAGATTGACCCATTAGAGCAAAGCAGGAAGGAATGGGCCAACAAGGACAAAGACCTGGTTTGGCGTCACTCACAATGACGCGAGTCAAAGGCAATGACGCCAACTAGGAGTCCTCGATCTCTTAGTTTGGCTCAACTTCCTTCTAACCCATCAAACTATATATACGACCCCTTATAGTATAATCTAACGTCACATCTTAGCATTTCAAAACTTATCATTCAGAGAATTAACACTCCCTATCTCTGGAACCTTATTTCCTAATAGTATTTTATGGTTTAGCTAGACATTTAGGAGAGCATATACACTCTCATGTATTAACTTGCTAAAATTACGAATTAACGATCCCCAAACACAAACATACAATCATCACAAATATCTCACTAACACACAAACATAGTCCAATACATACAAACACGATAATATAGGATCGAGCGAGATCGTTCACATAAAAAATGCAAGGCCATTCATGGGATGCTCACACCGTGGTTGTTTTCTCACATCGCGATATACATCTCATGTACTTTCTTGGGTCTAAGGCAAAATCTGAAAAGCACACGGTTTTGAGACACCTGACTTCATTAAATGCACAAAACGAACTAGAAGGCTTACTCACTACCCTTGGGGTACACGTCACAACATGTGACGCAAGCCTGTCCATGGCAACAGCCCCCGTGACTATGATGCCAATGCCTATGGCGCTATTATAGTGGTAGCGTTATTACCTCTAGCTCTACACTAGCTCCCAAGCACTCCAACTCTACAATCTGGAATTCTGCCACGTGACTATCACGAAAATTGGAAAATCCAAGGGTTAGTAAAGGCCTAAATGGTCCCTAACTCTTATAGATCATGCCACAAAGTGGTGGACTGGTGGATCATAAGCCTCCGTATACGTTATAGGTCTATGGACGAGGGTACTCAAAGTGGTGACTTCGCTTGGGATTTCTAGTAATTTCTACATCTAGGAATTCATAAGAGAGTAAGACATGAAAATAGCCAAAATTTTATTTTGATAAAAAAGAATTTTCAAAATTCGTGCATCATTATTTACATGTCATACATTGTCTGCCCTCGTTTCTTACAAGTGGTTAGGAACTACCCTAGTGCACTTAGGAACCTTCGGGATGGACTCAACTTACTCACAACGACCTCTAGCCAAAGTGAGCATAGCTAACAACCTCCCACCCTATAATTTGGCTCTTCATACCATCCATCAAAGTCATGGAACACTCTCTTCCTACGGCCATTTCCACAAAGTATTAGAGCATACCGCATATCATTGTTGCCCTCAACCAAAGCCACAATCATTGTTGCCCTCAACCAAAGCCACAAAAGTAAGCCAAACAATAGTGGAATCTAGATCTTATTCTATTACTTCTCTTATATGTCATTGTGTAATGTGATAAAACAAGACGAATACATAATAATACATGACCAAATTCGACTAGAATTGACCAAAAATAGACATGACCAAAACAGCTAGAAAAGACGACCGTGACCCACGTAGTAACGAAGACCACTATGGCGTCACTACATATGGAGCTTGAGCTTGTCCGAATCTTTTTGGTGGAATTTCTTATTTTTTTCTCATGTAATAAATTTGAACTATTTTTGCAAAATATAACCAAATAAAGAACTTTTACAAAACCAGATTTCTTGTTTTTTTTTGGAAGGAAATAAGTGGCTATATTAATCAATTTGAAGAATACAACCATACACCAACCAAAAGGAAACCTCAATAAAAGGGCACCAATGTAGCCAATGAACTACAACAAACAACCTATACTAGTACTAAAATAATCTAGCTTCAATAATGGACCTAATAGCCAAAGTGATAGCATCAACACTTCTACAAGTATTAGTGAATGTTCTAAAGTTTCGTTCTCCCCAAATCTCATACACACAAGCAATAAGAGCAATTCTAAAAGCTTTCTTCTTATGACTTTTCCCTCTATTGTATCTTAAACTCCATTGAAGTTCCGTAGTGTAGCTATGACATCTCCTACGCATTCCCAGCCAAGCCAAAGTGGAAGACCAAACTGAGGTAGCAAAGCTACATCCAAAAAGCAAGTGAGAACTAGTGGCACAACAAAGCCTACACCTGCTGACCAACTGAACTCCCCTGGTCTGAGCTTGATCATCAGTGAAGAGGAAACCCCTAGCACGGAATAAACCAATAATTCTATGCCTGGGATAAATGCCATGATCCCAAATCTGCTTAAAACGAGGGAATATCCTTCTAGTAACCCTGAAAAGATCATATGCAGCTCTGAGGTTGAATTTCCCAGTCTGCATCCATGGATAACAACAGACCCCTAGCAGCATCAGATGAACCAACTTTCTCAATAAAGAGATCTCTTACATAACCCCTTCAAGCACCAGGAAGAAGAAGTTGTAATTTCAAAATCCCAAATGCTCCTGCCTTTGAGGTAGTGAAAATGAATCCAACTACTCCAAATACAAGAGCTAGGGTTCTGCAACTTCCATAACCATTTCAAGCATAGTGCTCTTTTCCAAATGAGTACCTCTTTAATGCTTAATCCCCCTTCAGAAGCAGGCCTGCATATGCTAGACCACTTAAAGAGAATCAACTTCCTCTAAACAAGACCCCAAAAGAAAGACCTACATAGTTTCTCAACTTGCTTTGCGATACCAATGGCCAAGAGTAAGCCATTGCACCAATAGTTTTCTAACCCAAAGATGACTAAATTCATAAGCTGCACTTTCCCAGCATATGAAAGCATATTTGTAGCCCAATGAGTCACTTTGGCTTTTATCTTACTTAGTAAGTCATCAAACATATATACCATTTCGAAGCTTGCAAGCATGTAATGGCAACCCCAAATACTTGACTGGAAAAGAGCCAAGCTGAAAGCCAGTGTTAGCTGAAATCTACTCTTGTACAGCTGGTCTGACCTCCCATAAAAATAGAAGTCTTTTCAAGAGTGGAAAAGAGACCTGACATACTAGCAAAAGAGTCCAAAACACAGTGCACAGCCTAGAAAGAAAAGACAGAACCCTTAGAAAAATCATCAGGTCATCTGCCAAAATCAAATGATTAATTCTGTTTTTTGCACTTAAGGTGGTATTCAAAGTCACTCTGAGTAGGTAACTTCCTCAGACACCTAGACAAGAACTCCATACAAATGAAAAACAAGTATGGAGATGTAGGGTTACCCTGTCTCAAGCCACATCCCCCATGTATAAAACCAGAGCTAGATCCATTTACATTAATGGAAAATCTAAGACTCTACAAACAAGCCATAATCCAGCAAATGAACTGTTTAAGGAATTTCATGAAAGAGAGAGCTTGCTCTAAGAAACTCCAATTAACGGTATCAGCAAGTTCATTGCAAACAGGCTTAATCTGGTTTTGAATAGCTTGATTGGTGAGGAGAAAGTAACCTTTGTGCAAGGAGGGAATATCTTTGAAAACCAGATTTCTTTATTGCTTTCAAAACTATTTTGACAAAGCACGTGTTTCCATATAGAAGTTTTAGATGTATTAATTTACATGTCACCCCATGGTTTCTCAAATGATTAAATCTTTGTATCAAAAAAGGTCTCTTTCATTCTCGGTCATACACACTTATGTGTGCTTTTCCCTATGTGCAAAACCTTTTGACTACAAATTTAAAAAGTTTGCTCAAAAGTTTATCGTGCTAATAAAACCAAAAGTACCTTTACAAAACAACTTGTTTCCCTTTTGAGAGTTTTTATTTGCATATTTCCTTATGAACCTCAAAACTGATTTTCCAACCATAAATAAGCTTATATTATCACGTACGTGCTTCATAATGCAAGTGCTACGTTCCACTATTATACCTCACCAAGTAGGCATCCTATAGAGCTATGTGCTTCCTAATTCTAACACATCCCTTATCTTTCATGTTCTTCCGAATGCAAGCAGTTTATCATGCCGTATCATGTAGGCAAACTTGCACTTTCACATGCAAGCGCATTGACATACTATTCACGTTCTTCCCTACCTATGTAAGCATTTCATTGCATGACTCACCATGTAGGCACTTTATCATTCACGTGCTTCCGTATGCAAGTACTTCCCCTAGTCTCGCATGTGCTAATATGTGACTACATGAGACCTTGATGTGTCCATACATGCTTGAGTCATGTCCTTGGCTACTTGGCAGTTCTCCTAATAATTATTTTCAAATATTTTAAAAGGTTTTTAAGAAATTGTGCCAATTGAGACTAACTATTTCCACTCTTGACCATAAGACTCACATTTTATTGTGTCTTGTCACATTAGTAACGTAAGTGTTTATTCCTAGTGCACACAAACGTGTCAACCATCCATATGTTCAATTTCTACTAAGCGTCATCATGTCAATTGAAAACAGTCACATCGTGCAACAAACTTAGGCTAGGAATGCACGCCTAATCGCCATTGAAATCAAGGCTAATGAGGATTACAAATAATCCCCAAGCAATCCGACCCCGAGCAAAAATGACCAACTCCAGAAAATATTGCTCAATCCAACTTAGGGGGATCCTACTTTCATTGTTGCGACATTAGGAGCAAACTTCCCAAGAAGTTCAGAACTGAAGGAATACCAAAGTTCAAAGGGACGAAAACCACATCCATCATTTGAAAAGCTTCCTCAACTCTATGACGGTAAAATGAGTAAAACCTGAGCTACACACATGTGTGTTCTACATGTCATTAGACACTATACCTCTACAATGATTCTACTCACTTGACAAGAAATTCACCCATACTTGTGAAGACTTAGCTCATGAGTTCATAAAGCAATGTTCAAAGAATACTAAGGCTCGGCTCAACCATAAAAGCACTTGAAATGTAAATCTAGGTCAAACATGAAGGCTTCATATATTTCTTTCAAAGATGGCGCGCAAAAGCCATCCAAATGATCATCAAGCCTAGTAAAGCTAAACAAGTACAAATCTCTGTTAGCAACCTCTAGCCATAATATGACAATCAATTATGATACATGGGAGTTGAAAGATTCAAAGCATTTTTCGTGGTTGGAACAAAGATCGAATATGATATTCGCAAGTAAGCCCTTGGGTCCAGGCCTTACAATGAAGAGAATGTCAATGACAAATATCATAAAGACTATGAGACTAAAAGGGATGACACATTCGATTTTGAAACAAACTAGACTTCCATCGAATAATCATCAACACAAGTTAGTCAATTAAGAGGTAACATCCTTATCCCCAAAGACTAGAAAGCTTTCACCAGTTTTCCTAAGCTATTGACCATGGTTCATTACAAGCACTACAAGAAATGTAAATTTTTCCGACATAGACCTTTTTGTGGGTAAAAGCCTTTTATCTGTGGAGAAAATGAACCACATATATTTACTTGTGCCTAAAGTGTTGGCAAAAAGTCTATCGGTAAATGAATTGTCACCCATATTTGGCATCTGTGGGCAAAGCATTTTCCACAAATACATGTTTGTGGGTAATACCTTTAACAACAAACCTTTGTTTGTAAAAGATAGTTTCCCATACAAACGGACTTTTGTGGGTAACTTTTCCGAACGGATATGTCTTAATTTAGCTATGCGGATGTTTGGCGGCATCAAGAGCTTTGGAACGGTTTTATGGGAGGAGTATCCCACTTTCTAGTGTTTTAGAGTCACTCTTGTGTCATTTAGTGTTGTTGGCATATTTGGTTATGTTTTTGATTTAGAGGTGTTGGTTTGAGTCTTGTTGTAGAAATTGGTTTCTTATTTTGTTATTTCTTTGGTGTTTAGAGCAATAAGGGTTGATGTGTTGATGTATGTGTTACCTTTTTGTGTGTGGTTGTTGATTTAGATTGCTTTGTATTGGAGTTTTGGGGTCTCTTGAAGGACTTGAGTTGTTTTGTTTTGTGTCTTGTAGTTTAGTACGGAGTGGTTGGGGGAGTACATAGAGTTGTCTTAGTTTAGTTGAGTCGAACCTTGTGGCGGGGTTTGAGAAAAATTTCCTTGTGATTTCTTAGGACCTTTGGAGTTTGAAGTGTTGGATGCCTTTGACTTTACTCTAGTACGAGTAAAGGACTAAGCATTGGACACTTGATACGTCAAGTTTAGACATGTTTTAATAAGTCATCTAGCGTCATTAAGTAGTACGTGTTTGGTCGGTTTATGAGTGAAGTCATTCCATTAGAGAGTCATGAATTTGAGTGATTTTTTTGAGGTTTTATGAAGATCTAATGAAAAATGGAGGACCCAAGGTGTTGTCCGCAACCTGGAAGCACCATGGCATGCTTCACAAGGTGTCAGGAATATCATGAGTATAAGCAAATCCAAGTGAAAGAAGATTCTTTATGATACCCCAGATTTGTGATAGATAATTGATATGTTCTTAAGAGGTTGATAGTATTACTCATACCAACAAGATGCATCTTCTTTTCAGAAACCCCATTTACTTAGAAATTCCACAGTTAAGCGTGTTTGGCTGGCAGTAGTAAAAGGATGGGTGACCTCCTGGGAAGTTTCTCAAGGTTTGCACAAGTGAGGACAAAGTGCATCGAAAAGACTAGTGTTAGTACAGTGGGGTCATTTGGTGACACTGACCAGCCCGCAAGGGGTTGGGGTGTTACATTCTTGGAATCTTGCATTAAGCATATTCTTGAAACCTCAATAAGCAAGGCATTAAGATTCTTGAGTCGAGAATAAAGTCGGTAGCTGCAACGAAAATTTCAGTCATAATTCTCAACTCGTCGAGTTGCAAAAAGTATATTCTCGAGTCGATAATTGAGGATTCTGGAGTAGAGAAAGCCATTCACAACTCGAGAACTCATGGCTTATCTTTTGCCCTCTAAGGGGGTAGTGTTGTTTTCTTTCCTTTGATGATTCCTAGTTTTTACTATTCCTGATTGCCCTAGGTTTATTAATAAATATATAAGAGCCTCTTGTAATAATTTAGAACAATTTTTTACTCTCTACTTATCAATACTTATTTTTCGTTAGAGATTGTTATATCTCTTGAGGGCTAAAACCCCAATTCTTAGATTGATCTATTGAAGTTATCAAAGTTACTCTTGTGAGACAATTTTATCAACTCTTTTCTATTTGATCAATTAATGTTATTCTCATGTGTTATTTATATAATTAATTGTTCTATTTCTAGGTTGTAGAGAATTTAATATTGTGATTAAGTTATTGCAAATATGTAAATCAAACGATTTATTGTTTAATCACTTAAGATTACGACGCAACTAGAATTAGGTTTTTTTATGGTTTGGTTTATTAATTATTGGGATAATAACTTATATAAATGCAATATTATATTTGTGTACGTATTATCGTTATGCTATTGAATTTTTTAATTTATTTAATGTTGCTTGTGATTTAAACTTACACTAGTTGTTTTGGTTAACCCTAGTTAGTGTTATTTAGGAACGGTCGTTTTTTTTTTTAAATATTATTTAAAGGTAGAAAAATGAGTAGGCCCTACTCTCTCTCCCCTTTCTAGCTTTCAGCGCCATTTTCATTCCTCTCTTTCTGCCATGGCTGGCAAGCGTGGCAGGCCAGCTAAAAATCAACCTAAAAATTCTGAAACTCCAAAAAAGCATGATTCTAATGATAGTAATTTAGTGGCTAATGGAGCTCAGTTAAAGCTCTATGATGATACCCAGATGGAAAAACCTGCGACTCCTCAACCCATCACTTTGGGGGATTTCCTTCTTACTTCTTTGGGAAATTCTGTGGGTAAGGTTCTTTCCCCCCCTAGTAGTTTGGAGGATCATGTTGTTGATGTTGCGATTCCCCCTGTAGTTGATACTGTATTACCCTCTGTTGCTGTTGTTATTCCCCCTGTTGTTGCTGGTTTGGTTCCCCCTGTTATTTCCCCAAATTTGGTGGTTCATGCTACTGAGTCTGCTGTGGTTGCTAATGTTGTCAATGTACCTGTGAAATCCTGGGTGGAAAAAGTGAAGGATAAGCCTCTCTCAAAAGGGATGAGTCTTGATTTTTTCCAGGCTAGTGTGGATTCTGAGGTTGTTGAAATCTCCATGGAGGATATAAAGGAGGAATTGGAGTACTGGGAGTTCACTTTGGTGGGATGTGTCCTTAATTCTAAGAGCACTCTTGCCTCCCTTAAGAATTTTGTGGACAAGAACTGGAAGCATATTGGTAAGACCCATGTCCTTTATTATGCAAGAGGCTGGTTCTATTTTAGATTCTCCAGCAAGGAGGATATGATTGAGATTATGAAGGGAGGTCCCTGGAAAGTGGGGAATAGCTTGCTGGTTCTCAAGGCTTGGTTCGTGGGGGTGGTGATGGTATGGGGGAGTTAACTCATGTTCCTGTTTGGGTTCAGCTACCAAGGCTAGAACCTTATCTTTGGTCTGAGGTGGCTCTTAGTAAGTTGGCCAGCAAGATTGGGAAACCTCTCTTTGTTGATACAGTCACTACATCAAAAGAGAGGCTTTCTTATGCCAGGATCATGGTGGAAGTGGATGTCTCACAGGAGTTGGTCAAGGATATAAGCTATACTTCTCCTTTTATTGGCTATGCTGTTCAGGAAGTCCATTATGAATGGGTCCCCTACTTCTGCCAGTATTGCAGGACTCTGGGTCATGACCGTAAGGGTTGTAGCAAGCAGAAAAAGAAGGCTCAGGTAGAAAAGAAGAAACAGGAAATGGCTAATGCAAGTCAGCCTAAGAGCCCATCCAAGCAGGTGGGTACCTGTTCTTCAAAGCAAATGGAGCATCAAGGGTTGGTAATTTCCCTTGTAATGGCCCTGTTACCCCTGAAGGACAGGATCCAGAGAGAGCAAGTGAATCGGATCAAGCATGTTTGGATATGTAGGATGGGTTTACTATGGCACTGTCGGCTTCAAATAAGAAGAAGATTATCCAGAGAGATAAAGTTGTTGTCCCTGTGGGTAACCCCTTTGATTGTTTGGATGATGTCACTGTTGTTGATGACCCTTCTGATGATGACATTGAACAGAATTTGGAGTTTGGAAATGACATTCTACCCCCACCCAACATCCAATGAATATCATGACCTGGAATGTTAGGGGTATTGTGAGCGCAACGGGACCCCCACGTAAGGTCGTTTTATGATGTAGGGAGGGTCATGCTCGGGAACCACCGCTTAGGGGCAGGTGCTGGAAGGGCTAGGGGCCCTTGACCAGTCCTTGGATTTCTCGGTTCCCAACTTTTCAGTGGCTCTGTCCTATTGCAGATTGGCAGAAGTAAAAGGGGGGAGGGGTGTGCCAAGC
>CAAKMY010033795.1:0-16098 GCA_901111285.1 Corrigiola litoralis | reverse complement strand
CAGGTCTAATAAGTCCAAAAGAACATGGCCTAACAACGTTAGTGAAACGTTTGAAAAATGCTCAAAAAACCGACCTCAGGGGTACCGTGGATAACGCTGAAACGTGAGGGGTAGCATCAGGAAAACGCCAAACCTCAAGGGTACCTTAGATAATATCCCTAAAAAATTTTACTTTTTTTTTGGAAAATAAAAAAAGATCATGATTAGATTTGTAATTTTGTATAGACGACGTTTGCTTTCAAAGAAATCAAGTTCCAAATGTAAGCTTCAAACTCGAATCTAGGCCAAACTCCTTCCCAACTTCAAACTGACTGAACAAACATGCGTTTCTAATTCTTTAGTTATTCTAATTGATTATAGACGAATTAACTTCTATTAGAGGGCTAAAAACACGCGAATTCTAATTGATTATAGACGAATTAACTTCTATTGGTAGGCTAAAAACACGTGAGAGCTTTTTATGGGATGTGAGTATATTGTTTTAGGCAGTCCTGGGACTACCTTAGATCCTTTGTTGAATGATAGAATGATGATCTCTCGCCGAAACTTTTTACAATTCCCCGTTCCAAATTTTGATTTTGTTCGCTAAGAAAAAATGCTCAAATGCTCAAGAGGATTAACAATAGTTTATGTTAATTTACCAATTTCGGAAAAATCAAGTATTTTGGCTATTTCCAACATAACATGTATCGGGCCCATATGTTTTAAATTGTGCGACCCTTTGCACCAAGTGGCTTAGTGCATTTCTAGAGCAAATCCACCAAGGGGGCAAGGGGCTCTCTCTCGGTGAGCTTTGGATGTCGACATGGTCCGTCCTGCGTAGTTCCTGGACATAAAGAGGATCCCTTCCCGCCACACATGTTTTCGTTCTATTTTCTCTCGCTTTTTCAATTAATGTGTACAGAGTAATATAATGCACCAAAAAATTTGTACAGTTAAAAAAAAATTCTTTCTAATCCGTCAACTACAACGATAAATCTACCACATTTCTGTTTTGTCCTATTTAATTTAATTTCTGGATTACTCAATATCTGATCACATATCCTTTGCTATTTGTCCAAACTAAACTTCACATCACATTAGAGGAAATAAGTTCACAATTGAGAAATGAGTTTTCAACAGGCCCTAATGGCCTATCATATCATGCCTCTTCACTATAGGAATTGACAAGACATGGTGTCAATGGCGAACAACAAATATGTCTGTTTTCAATTATTAAAATTATTTCTCATTATGAGTTATCCCAGACACAGTAGATATGTTCAGCAAGAAAACAAAGAAAATCAAAAATTTGACGCCAGATTAAAATCTCAGACAAAATAAATTCTACCCAGAAGCTGAAACGTCAAATACTAACTTATTTTCAAATTGTCAATACTTGAGGATTAGTTTGAGCTTGGAATACTCAAGCTAATAGTGAAAAATCTAAGAAGTTTTGTCACAAGATTGGCAGAACGATAAGGAAACACTAAATTTAACGAAGTTTCTAGTAAGTGAAAATATATGGGTAATACTGGCAAGCATAAAAGAAGAGAAATTTATGCTGCAAAGCGGCTCCCAAAGATCTATATTTGCACATTTACAAAGAATAGGCAACCAGGACCGGTAGAAACAGTCACAGTGCCTCAGTACGTGTGCAGGTGGGTGAGTTCCATTACAGTATACAAAGCCTAATTACTGACACACACAAGTTCAAAAATAAAGGAGAACTGTCAATTCATTTCATGTATGAATAATGAATCCATTGAAAATATGCTCAAGAAACTCAAAGAAAGAGAGAAAAATGGTGGTAGCGTAAGAGTTGAAAACACAGCGATATAAATAGGAGGCGCAGACTTTGTTGTTCTTGGTGGCACACATGACACATTTGACTCCTTAAGATCAAACCCTAATAAGATTCTTTACGAATTTTATGTAAGAATATGGGCTTTTAGGATTGTTAATTGGGCGTGAAATGGTAACAGTGGCAATGTATATGGAGGCTTAAACGGCCCACAGACCAAAACTTACAATGTTGGGTTTATGTTACCCTCTCGGATGTAGGCTTTCACATGTTAAATGGGGTAGGATTGGGTAGAATATAGGTCGGGTGTATACATGTACACAAATTATTAGAGAAGAAGACCATCTCTTTACTAGGTAAATCTTCTCAAGCTCTTTACAAGCCCAAATTAGTTGTAGATTTATATGACTCTATTGGGCCAACATGGCTTGGTCTACTTTTATAATAAAAGTAGATGGTCTCTCTCAAGACTAGTTGATACATGTATGACGTTATGAGTGCATTAGTATTCATTTCCGGCATTGATCGAAAAACGTGATATCTATCTTTTGGAAACACATTGGATATAGATATATTCCCAAGTTTCTAAAAATAGAAAAAGTTGATAAGTTAAGAAAAAATTAAAGAGATTGGTTATTAAAAAAAAGAATAATTAAGACAAATAAAATGATTCAACATGAATGACTCAAATCTAACCCAATATGATCGTAACGGATGACCAAAACCTAAACTCAATAAGCTGTTATGAATGACCCTAATTCAAACTTAGGCCCTGTTCTCTTCAACTGAAACTCGCAGAACTGCACTGAATTGAACTGGAAGGAACTGGAGAAAACTGGAAAGAACTGGAGAGAACTGAAAGGAGCTAAAGAGAACTGAAAGGATTTGGAGAAGACTGTAAGGAACTGGAAGGAACTGAAGAGGTTTGGAAGGAACTGAAATGAGTTGAAAATATAGAAGGAATTAATTGGAAGGAACTGAAGACAATTAAAAAGAACTGGAAGGAGTTGAAAAGAACTTGAGAGAACTTGAAGGAACTGGAGAGAACTAGAAGGAAATGGAAAGAACGGGAGAGAACCGAAAGAAACTGGAATTCATGTGAAGAGAACATGGCCTTAATGACTCAACCCAACCAATCACCCGATACAAATACTCATAATCTAAACACGATACGTGAAGGACTCTGATCCAAACTTGGCTTAATTTTTGAATCATATTGACTAAATTTGTTTATCCACATGATATGAGCTAACTAATATACCTTCGAACCTACACATAGTAGGTAATTAGATGTTGAAGACAAAGTCACATTCACAAAAAGAAGAGAAGTAGCATATATGATTTGCGAAAAATAGGACAAAATAAACATGGGTGTTCAACGCAGATAGATAAAAAGAAAATAGCTAATCGTAATTAACATACATTATAAAAATGAAGTCCAACTTGTTGCTTTTTAAAATTTAATATAATACGGAAGCTCATAACCAAGATCGTCTGCACCAAACCCGATCAAAGTTAATTTGAAACCTAAATTAACCTATAACATGATTTGATCAAACATAATCTAATACAAATCTCATTGTTAAAACTGATCCAAAAAATCTCATCAATTCGTAATTTGTGTTCATATAAGGAAAAATTGATAAAAATAATCCCTATTATGGGCGGCCAAATAAAAATAATCGCTATTACTAAAATGTATAGAAGTATCCCTCTTATCAACTATGCAAAAAATAGGTCCGATACAACAAAGCTCTATTTTCCGAATTTCCGAGCAAAATACAAATGAAGTTACTATTATACCCCTTAAAACTCTCCTCCTTTCCCCAACTCCTCTCCCATGACATATTCATCCCCATCCCCAAAACCCCAAACATGACCATGAATCCTGGGGCTACTTGCCATGAGCCCGACGGACATGCAAATCAAAGAACGGTCATAGAACATAAATGTCTTTTTGTCGCCCCTAACTTACTTATGTCGCTCTAAATTTGCTCATATTTTCCCCTTCTATTTCCAAATTATCCTTATAAATCATCTCTCAATTTTCACTCTCTTTTCTCTCTCTCCCAACTGACTACCAAACCCAAATCAAACAACAAACTCACACACTAACATAGGAATCTCCGAACCAAGTCTCTTGTCCCCTTTCCACCCCTAACCCTCAAACCTAACAACTCCATCCCAAGCCATGGCACTCGTTCCCCACCACCAAACACCTTGCCCCCTCCCTAAAGCAATCGTCCCAGAAATAGCTCCCTCCACCTCGTCTCAAAACTCGCTTCCCACCACCAATTACCCTCCCCCTCCCACGAAAAGTCCATCCCCGTCGCCCACTCATAACCCGCATGCCCCTTCCACTAAACATTCAGCCCAAAAAATCCGCCACTCATCCTTATCCCCAACACAGAAACCCGCCCCCCATCCGCAACCCGCATGATGTCATTCTCGTCTTGCTCTTCCCTCCCCCATGCTTTTTGAATCTGTCCCCCCTTCCCCGCGTTTCACTGTGTTCAAAGGTGGGTTCTTTGTTTTTTTTTTTGGAATTTTTTAAAAAGGGACATATTGATAATACAGAGAATCCAGGGTAGGGGCGTGTTGAAGACACGTAAGGCCCTAGGTTCAGGCGGGTTGGGGGCGCGTAGAAGTTTAGGTTTCGATGTTTTCAACACGGCCAACCTAGGTTCCGAATTATTTTCAACAAAAGTTGAAATTTCTGGAAAAAAAATTGTACTTATTGTTTCGGATTTGTGTGAGTTGTTATCTGTATCAATTTTAAAACAAATTTTGCTTCACACACAAGGATTGTTAATGTTAATTTCATCTTTAATTTGAAATTGTTTGACATTTTGTATGTGATATATAAGATAGTAGGTTCAATTTTATTATATTTTTTTGAAACCGATTTTATTTGTATGTTGATGAGAGTCATGAGAATTTTCAGATTTCATACCCCAATTATGTGGTGTTGTGTAAGAGGAAAGAAGTTAGAAGAGAGAGGTGGGAGAGAAAATAAAAGAAAGAAGGGCGTTTCAAAAAGATTGGCTACCTTGCTGAAAAGTGCAGAAAAGCAAAGAAATCTGTAGCTTCTGGTGCAACTACTGCTGAGGTTGCAACTAATACTAAGGTTATAGTTCCAGTTACTACCCCTTTAGTTGAGTAGAAGAAGTCAGTGAAAGCTAAGATTTCACTTCCAGCTATTACCTCAAATAGCTTTCAAGCTCTAGCTACTGGGTCTGATGTTGAAACTATGGAGATTATCTATAATGGTGAATCTTCTCCTATATTACTATCTCTTGGTCACGGTCACAACACTATATTGCCATTAGCTGATCTAGTTGCACCCTGTATTCAACCTGTTTTTTTAACTCTAAAGGGGATCCGGGGGAGACATAGCCTCTACCTTGTCTTTATGATTACTGCTTCTTGGAATGTGAGGGGCTTAAATGACCCAAAAACACAAAGAACTTTTAAACTTCTTGATGCTGAATAAAGTGGGTTTGGCTTGAATCCTGGAAACAAGAGTTAAGCAACAAAATTTAGCTAGGATTCTGAGAAGTAAGTTTAGTTGTTTTGACCATTTTTGTAATTATAATGGTCACTACAATAGCAGAATATGGGTGTTTTGGAAAGCTAGAAACTTAGATGTTGATATCTTATTTTCACATGCTCAATTTGTGCATATGAAAGTGACTCAAATCTTATCTCAAGAAGTGTTCTATGTTATTTTTGTGTATGGAGCAAACTTGGGTGAGCATAGACTCTCTCTTTGACAATTTCTTCTTGATACTAGTTTGGGTATGACTTCTCCTTGGCTAGTTGCATGTGATTCAACAATACTTCATCTAAGGATGAGAGAATTAGTTCTTCTCCTCCCCATTTGAGGAACATGAAGGATTTCAGAGATGCTTTATGTACTTTAGGGCTGGTTGATTTGTCATACCAAGGGTGTTTTTACACCTGGACAAATAAGAAGGAGGGTGACAAACGAAGAAGGTTTAAGCTAGATAGGGGGTTGGTATATGCTTCTTGGTTGCACATATATTCTGATTCTTTTGCTTTCTTCCGTGTTGCAGGTGTATCTGATCATTCTCCCTGTTTAATCACAATAACAAAGTCTTTTGATCTTGTTCCCTTTATGTTCAGATACTTAAATCTATGGTCGGCTGATACAGATTTTCTTAATGTTGTTTCTAGTGCTTGGGATATCTCTGTCTCCGGTGCTCCCATGTTTGTTTTCATTTATAAGTTGAAATCTGTTAGAACCATATTGAAGGCTATGCACAAGGAGAAATATGCTGGTATTTTTGACAAAGTTGCAAAAGCTAAAGAAGCTTTGGAGCTTTGTCAAATGCATATGCAAGATAGTCCTTCTGATAGGGCTAGTCATGCTCAGGATGCTGCTCTGCTTGTTTGTTATATCTTTCGTAGAGATGCTGAACTAAATACTCTGAAGCAACAAGCAATGCTAATACATGTGCAATATATGGATAATAACTGCCACTATTTTCATGCTCTGCTTTCTGGAAAGAAGAAATTACAAGAATATTGGGACTATCATTGGGGTTAATGGTCAATCTTACCCTAGAAATGAAGTCCCATCAGCTTTTTTTTTCTTATTACACTAACTTGCTTGGCACTAATAAGATTGTGCAGAAGTTTGATACTATTTTATTTCAACCTAGCCCTCGCCTGAGTTCACAACATTAAAGCCTTGTATCCGCTGCTGTGACTACTGAGGAAATAAAGTCTGCATTCTTCTCTATTGGGATTGAGAAAAGCCCAGGCCCTGATGGCTTTTCAGCTGGGTTCTATAGAGATGCTTTGCCAATCATTCAGAGTGATCTTAACATAACTATTCTCTCTTTGTTCAGACTTGGTAAAATGCTTACCCAGGTGAATGCTACTCTCATTATACTCATACCAAAGAAGAAAGCTGCCACTTATGTTACAAAATTTAGGCCAATTTCCTGTTGCAATATGATTTATAAAATTATCAGCAAGATTCTAGCAAACAGGCTCAAGCAAGTTCTACCTCAACTTGTTGGCCATGAACATGCTCTTATATTTGAGATATACGAGTATTTTCTTTTTGATAATTTCATAATGACTCAAGAACTGGTTAAGGGGTATGAGAGAAATAATGTTTCAGCAAGATACCTTATCAAAGTAGGCGTAAAAAGGCCTTTGATTTTGTTATTTGGAGCGTTCTTATCCCAACTTTGCACTATTATGGCTTTTCTGATATGTTTATCAAATGGATTCAAGCTTGCTTAAAAAGTACTAGATTTTCTATTAGTGTAAATGGTGCAACCCATGGATATTTTGCAGGGCAGATTGGGCTTAGGCAAAAAGACCATATTCGCCCATACTCGTTTGTGATAAGTATGGAGATTCTATCTAGATTGATGAGAGGCTCCCTACTATGACTGATTATAGATACCATTTTAGATGTAAAGTTCACTCTCTTACACATTTGGTGTTTGCAGATGACTTGATGATTTTTTCAAAGGTTTCTGTAGGCTCTGTTAATGCAATATGTGATTGTCTGAAAGTTTTTGCTCAATTTTCAGGTCTTGAAGCAAACCCTGCATTAGAACCTAACTCTCGAAATAGCCGAAAAGGACTTTCCTATCTCCGTCCGCAACTGCACCACCTTTAAAGTGGATTTCGAAGCCTGGGATAGAGGAGGTTAATGTTCAGGAGTGGGCAATGAATTTAGAGGGTTTGAGAATGGGTTTAAATGAGCCGAAATGGTATTTCAGGTTGGGAAGGGGTTCAGAGGGGCATGAATGGTGATTTCAGGTGTGGGGAAGAGATGTAGGAGAGTGGGGTAGAGGTTGGTGGGTGGAGCAGGAGAAGGGAAATGGTTTTGGGGGGGGGGGGGGGTGAATGTAAGGGAGAAAGGAGGAGTTGGGGTAATTGAGTGTTTTTAAGTCTTTGTTAGTTATAGTAGATAACTTCTAATCAGAGAAAATATTAATAAAAAATGACATGTCATTAATTTTAGCCGGAGATTCCCTCGAGTGTTGTATCACTTTTGTTTTAAAGTTATAAAGGTTGTATTTTTTATTGATTTCCTAGGATCGTATCATTTTTGTTTGATCTCCCAACGGTACAAATCTTAATTATGAGTTTGATATTTATACGAACTCTATAGTATAAGTGTATAATCAAATATGCGCTTTTTCAGAAAATAAAAATAAAAATATGCGCATAACACAAAGGCCCACTTAATTGTTATCCAATCCAATATATCACATGGTTTTTGCCTATATACCAATCAATTCATCAGGTCCCTTTCGAGCACGTCCAATAAATCTTTCTTACCATGTATAATAATCAATGCTTAGTGGTCGTCACTAAGCGAGAATAACCACATATTTAGCTTTGTTGAGTAATTGCATGCAGCGTGTAACTACGAAACTTATGCAGAAATGTGTGAGAGCACAAGCGGCAGTGTGGCAGTACCGCAGTACGATCAAAATACTGTATAGTGCCGATCGCTGAAACAAAGGAAAGAGACAGTGGTGGAGTATAAATGCAACGTGTACTCATCATACGTCAAAATGTCAAATTAATCCTTTCGAGCTTTCCTCATTCCTGGGACCATCTTCAAATAACCCCTAACGTGCAGTAATAACTAAACTTTATTCCTCCCTCGACTCTTAGCTCATACATATTGGTGGAGCTAGTATGTAGATCGAGCTGTCAGTTGATTGTGGGTTTCAAAAGCTTTGACCCATTAAATCACCCATGGAGGTGCACTTGTTTCAATTGACGAATTTTGGTTGGATAGCTGTTTGTCCAACAATGCATGGTGTACTGTTTTTTTTTTTTTTTTAGAAAAAAGGAGTTAACTGTCAAAAAAAAAAAAAGTGTTCGATCGATAAAGTTAATTACTTCCTTTAATGTAAAAGTTTTCCACTGTGCATATTATTATAATCAGTTATCAGAATATAATTAAGAGCTGCATAAATTGTGTTTTGGAAGAAATCAATTTGTTATGCTAGCTAAATGTGCTTCAAGGGTTACATATTAGTTACTCTCTTCGTCCCACTTTGTTCTTATCATTTATTCAAATTTTCCCTCACATGTCAGTTGCAAATGATAAGAACCAAATGGGACGGAGGGAGTATTAGCATACGAAACTATCTAGGTGGAGGGGGGGGGGGGAGCAACAAGGGCAATGACCCTCACCAAATTTACTAAAAACATATATATTGTATTGAAAGTAGAATTTATCATATATGTTATTATATTAATTGAAGTATTTTCGTAGTTATTTTTTGGGTTAAAGTCGTTAATTATTAAAAATTTAATTTAAATGATCAAATTAACCCAACTTGTGCAGTTTATAATTTTAGTTTATTTTTGAGCAAAGATTGTTTTAGATAAGTGATTCTCTTATTATGTTTGGCCTTTAAAGTATAAAATGATGAGAATTATTTACATATATCAAATATTTATGAGATTGTTATGACTTATATATCCTATGTTTTTAATTTTGCTTACTTGAATGAAACTTTAATCTATAGGATAGAGTATGTCAAAGAGGAAAATCATGTAATAATTTCTTGACTTTTAGTAACATAATTCACACACTTTCTCACTTTTTGTTTTAATACTATAGTACATTTAAAAAAAAAATTATACGATTTTTTATCAGTTGTTCCTATACTTAATTGATCTAAGTTTGCCCCCCCCAATATACAATCCGGGTTCTGCCCCTAAGTAAAACTAGTAGATAATGCGATGCATGGGTTCATGCTTATTTAGTAGGTGTATAAAGATTAATTGTCTACAATTCTACATGTCCTATTTTTCAGAAATCAATTATGCTTTAAAATCATATAAAAAATATTACGATTTTTTTTCACCTTACACATTAATATTTTCATTCATAAAACAATATTGACATCAATATGACGTTATATTATGAAGTAATTAAAGAAAACATTGTGTTTATTGTTTGTAATTTACCATATAAGAAAAATATGCACATACTCAATGCATATTTATGAATTGAAGGCTTGTGTACGTTCACTATGAAAAAGAATGGAAAGGGATTGACATTGAATTTGAAATAATTTATGTGCTTTGTCATTGATTTGCTGAAAAAATAATTCATAATCAATACGGAGTATGTAAAAATGACTAAAGAAAGATAAATAATTCATCATAATTTGTAATGGTGACTAAAATCACCAGTCAAGAGTTAAAATATTTGAAAATAATTTTGGACGCGTAGATAAATTATGAAAGTAGACATAAACGTTATTGTTGTGAATTCTAAATTAAAGTATGCCAACAACATATTTGAAGTGTATTGTTATATTGTTAAAATAGAAATACCTTATTAAATTCAAAAAAAAAAAAAAAAATAGAAATACCTTATTGGAGGCCACAACCATGTGGATTTCGGTGAATAATCGTCATAGTGAATTGAAAAAGAGAGGAGAAGTAAGGAAATGAATATGGGGATATACTTTTGAGGATTTAAATAACTAATTGTTTCAAGAAGATATAAAAGGTTGAGAATATAAAAGGATGCAAAATGAAAAGGTTTTGTAACGGTAAAAGAGAGTATGTGAGGTGAAGGGTTTTGTAACATTAAAAGGGAGGGGTAGGCGAAGGGTTTTGTAACTATAAAAGGGAGGGGGAGGCAAAGGGT
Organism: Corrigiola litoralis; assembly: GCA_901111285.1. Lineage (NCBI taxonomy): Eukaryota > Viridiplantae > Streptophyta > Magnoliopsida > Caryophyllales > Caryophyllaceae > Corrigiola > Corrigiola litoralis. Next base: position 5,641 of record CAAKMY010033795.1, on the reverse strand, counting down.
TTTGTAACCGTAAAGAAGTTAAATTGAGGGGTAATTAAGTAGATGGGTAAATATATAAAGAGTCTTTATTAATGAGATAACATTATTAAGAGCTAATAACTTGTTTTGAAAGATTACACATGGATTTGAGTAAGCGTTTTAGTGTTGACGTGGCATGACACATATCCTTCAAATTAGTGAAAGTTGTCATAAATGTATGCCACGTGTCCTCAACTTAGAACATCTTAAGTGTATAAGATAATAGTATAGATTATATACTTAAGTGATCACTTATTGAAATAAAGTGGTCATTTCTTAACTAATGTGGATCAAATGTGATGATATTAATATATTTGGGTACATTTGAGAATTTAATACTGCGGGGAAAGGGGATATGAGGATTTGAAATGTTGAACCTTTCAATCATTGAGCTATCCTTACTCCTTGGTGATAATATTAGTCTCCTTAAATAATTTGTGATCAACCATGTATGACAACGCAATGAATAAAATACATGTCATTAATAATGTTATACAACATCTCAATCTTTATACATATATGCCAATACCACATATGCCGATACCACATTAATTAGAATACTAGATGTATAAGTTAATCATCTCATTTTGAAAGATTATATGGCCAATATGACTCCGTCTACTTTCACAATAAAAATAGACGAGTCTTTCAAAACTTTGGAATAGATGTATAGGGTAACTAAAATAACTAATTTTCTACCTCTTACTGATTTCTCTCCTATTTAAAATATTTTTTTTGATGCAATATTTATAAAATTATTATAAGTGAGGAAAACATCATATTCCTTCTAAAACAGTGAAGTACGCACAACTTTAGAAACCACATGTGCTCTTGCATTGCACTACGATACTCCGCACAACAGTGAAGTACATATATATTCCTTCTAAAACTTGAACTCTAGCGCCATGTATGTGCTAATCTGCTCCAAACTACAACTTCTTTAGTTTAACCTAAGCCAAAAACAAACAAGCATTTAACATTTCCAACTAAAGTAACATCATCACTGACTTTAATAGCGGCAAGAAAAGTTCTAGTGTTTAGTTTTTCATAGACAATAAGCACTTATAAAGCTGTGGTTAGGACTTAGGAGGCTTAAAAAGAAAGTTGTGCTTAGGAAGATTGAACCTGTTCACACCAATATGTTCCATTTGACTTTACTAGAAGCTCTCCTTAATTAGCCGTTTATAATTACTTTTAAACAAGCTAAGTAACCAATTTAAGGGCGGTTTGACTAGCAGTTTTCTCTAAGAAAATGTCTTTCCTTACAAATTTGCTTCTAAAACCATTTCATCACATCATTAGAAGGATGGAGCGATATTGAGTAATTCTACAAAGATTTAGTGGCTATTTGGTTGTGTGTAGGATTGAAAATTCTCATGAGTTTTCATCTCTCGCGGAATCAAAACTTACGAAAATCAGTCAAAACATTTTGGTGTAAATGATATTAACCGAATTCCATAGGAATTGCCAATCACCAAGGGGGGGATAGGTAAGCCAATTCCTCCATTTTATAGGAATTGAAAATTTCATGATTTTAATTAAGCAAACAACTCTAACTTTCTTAATTCATGGGAATTCTTAATTTCCAATAATTTATTTTACAACCAAACGACCACTTGGTATACTTTGGGTTATTTTCATTATATTTGCCCTTTTTTTTATTTTATACACAATTAATTATCAAAATCTATGTTTTTATTCCAAATTCTGTGAATAGTTATCAAATAATAATCATTATCTTACACTTACAACAAATAGTACAAAATAGTTATAATACTTGAGAGGATAAGTATCAACTGATTTTTTTGGTTAGAAATATACCCACAAAGTCGTTGATGAGAATCAATCCCCCAACCTAATAATTGGGATAAAAGGGCTCTAACCACTAGAGCTAGTTCTTTTCTTGGGATAAATGTCACACAATTGGGTGTTAAAACATAGCCTTATTAGTTTGCCCTACAAAATTACTCTAATGGTCTTGGAAACATTTAATTTTTTCCCCTATCCCACCTAAAAGCTAAATAGTTATCCTAGGTAGGAAAAACATCCATAGCAAGTAGATCATTCAGTAATTATTTACCTGCTCCTCAAATTTCTTTCTTGATTAGAAGCATACTACATACTACAGACCCTCTAAGCTAATCATCCCAAAAATAAATGCCCAAGGCCAGATTTCAGAGTCTACAGCTCATGAACTCTAAGAAGCCAATCAGGTGCTTATTAGGTGAAAGGTAACAGAGCTATTGGATTTTTGTTTGCTCTAAGCAGTAAAATTGTGCAGTTAATGAAGGAATATACTTCCCCTATCCCCAAAACCACAAGTAGGAGATTATTGAGGGAGGGTAGTGTTGGCATCTGTAACTTTAGCCTGCTATTACTGAAACACATTTATTTCTTTTTATCCCATCTATGTCCTACTGATCCTTCTCTTATGCTGCCCCAGCTTCTTTATTGCTAAGCAGCTTCAGTATATACGTAGTCCATGTAATATTTTTATGTTTGATTTGTTAAGGGTAGTTATAAAGAAGAAGATACTTTGTCATCTTTATCTTTTCTTTCTTTGTTGGTGTGAAACATCTCAAACATATGGGAAGATCACCTTGCTGTGACAAGATGGGGCTTAAGAAAGGTCCATGGACTCCTGAAGAAGATCAAAAGCTTCTAGCTTACATTGAAGAGCATGGCCATGGTAATTGGCGCGCCTTGCCAACCAAAGCAGGTAATTATTCACAATTCTGATACCCCAAAGACATAGCTAATGTCAAGGATATGATATAGTGTACGCAATGTTGAATCACATTTTCATTATGTGTTGCTTGCTTAGGCCTCCAAAGATGCGGCAAAAGTTGCAGGCTTAGATGGACTAATTATCTTCGCCCTGATATTAAGCGTGGCAAATTTAGCTTGCAAGAAGAACAAACCATCATTCAACTTCATGCTCTCTTAGGCAACCGGTATACATCTAAAATATAGTATTACAAGCTCCTCTTAATTCCATCTTTTGATTGGTCACTTGTGAAAAGAACCATTCTTTATTGTTAATTTAGCTTCTTTTAGCAACAATAATATTGGTGAGATAAGAGAGCTCTTATTACATACCTATATATGTGTATATATTGCTAGGTGGTCATCCATAGCAACGCACTTGCCAAAGAGAACAGACAATGAGATAAAGAACTACTGGAACACACATCTGAAGAAGAGGCTGTCCAAGATGGGAATAGACCCAGTTACCCACAAGCCCAAAAACGACGCTCTCGTCTCGGCAGCTGACGGTGGACCACAGCAGTCCAAGAATGCCTCAAACTTGAGCCACATGGCTCAGTGGGAGAGTGCTCGACTTGAAGCCGAGGCGCGCCTGGCTAGGCAGTCAAAACTACGGTCCAATACGTCCTCCTTGTCTTCAGCACCTGTAGTAGACCTTCATAGCCAATTTCTAGCACCGGTCTCAGCACCATCATCATCGTCATCATCATCAGCTCATCACATAAGTAATACAACTCCACCAAGGTGCCTTGATGTGCTTAAGGCTTGGCATAGTACTGTATGGCCTAACACTAATAATTCTACAACCACTACTACTAATGAAGGCATAGGAATTGGAGTTGGTGTTGGGGGTCTTGGTGTCGGAATTGAGTCACCAACTTCCACCCTTAGCTTCTCAGAGAACGGAACGGTGGTCCACGCTATGGGGAATGGGGCGGTGATCGAGTTCATGCGGCACAATGGCAGTAACAACAGTAATTATGATCAAGAGGATCATCAAGGAATGGTTAAGGAAGAAGGGGATCAACAAGAATGGAAAAGGGCTTTTGATAATGGATTAGAGACTTCATTGTCATTTAGTACTTCTTCAGGGCTTAATAATGACATTGCAATGTCAACTGAAGCTGGTAGAGATGCTACTGGTCGTGAGCATGAAGATGATGATCATGATCGTGACGCCGGCCATGATCATCATGATCGTGGTTTCATGGAAGGCTTTACTGAACTTCTGCTCAGTACAGCAACTACGACTAGTAGAACTACCACTATTACTAGTGAGAAAAGTCTACCGGAAGATCAAGGTGCATATAACAATACTAGCGGCGGTAATTCAAGCATAACTGGGAGTGATTACTATGAAGATAACAAAAACTACTGGAATAGTATTCTCAACCTAGTCAGTTCCCCTTCTCATTCTCCCATGTTCTAGCTAATCATCATCAATTAGAAATAATAAATTCAAAAGCGCCTACTTGTTTTTAGTTATGCTCATTGAGCGTGATTTATTTTGCTTGTATTTAATTTGACTCAAAGTGTCATTAGCAGTTGCTTTCATTGTGTTTGATTTTAGTTTCAGAAAGTATCTAACTAGATCATTTTTGCTACATTTTTCTCCTTTACATGCAAAACGACGAAGCTCTTGATCGAACAATGTATGTAGTCTGCTGCTGTTTTCCCTTTTGCGAAAGGTAAACAACAACAGCCATTGAAGAGATCCAGTTTTTGCAGTAGGGTAGGTCATGTACACACTAGTGCACTACACAACCTTACTTTTAATGGTCTATTTCAGAAGTACTATAACCTCATCTAGAAGTTAAACAGTAGAAAAAAGAAAAGTCAATAGTGGTCAACCGATTAAACGGCATTCATACCGTAAAGAAGCTCCAGATACTCACTCATATGTGATTCTGGTGGATGATGATCTTAGTTGTCATGGACTCATGGTAGTGTGGGAAATGGTCCAGGAAGAAATTGAATGCTATATAATGGTGCGTATAATCAATAGGCGACCTATTAATAAGTACCTTTGGTAATAAAAGTGCTTATATAATTGGACGTGTCCAATAAGAGCTGCATTAATAGAGGACTTTATTGCTGTTGGTTTCACGTCACGTTCAGTCTCAAAGGCAAGAATCAATACTTTTGTCTTTTTTTCAGGACTCTCTTCTTTTCTCTCTTTTTTATACTCCGTACTTCGTAGCTTACAAGCGGTATCTTTTTTGTGTCTAATGAGAGCAGGTGAAAAGTAAGGTACGTACGCAGGGTTTAAAGTCAATCATGCATAACTTTAAGATGGATGTTCACAATTTCACATGATGACATGGTCAAGCACGCACAAAAAAGCATCCTCATGAATCTTTGGTACAAGAAATTTCCAAAATGTTTAAAAATCATTTCGTTATCATTATTCCCAATCAACAACGGAACCTTAACAATATTTTGTGTTGTTTTTTATGTGTGAAAATCGAATTTTTCTAAGAAGAGAACTATCTCAAGTTGTTGGATCTATTTTACCCCAATCATGAGGTTGGGGTTTCGATTCTTATCTACGACTTTGTGCGCTCATTTAAGACAAAAAAAAAAAAATCGAATTTTTCTAATTTGTTAACTAGAGTGGGCAATTAGCTAAAACATTATGAAAAAGTAACTTTAATTTGGATACATAATTAGTAAAATTACTACCTATATCATACTCCCTCCAGTTATATTTATTCTTCCTACTTTGCTTTTGTGCACTATTCATAAGTAAAGATTGATCATACATTTTCTTTTCAATATATAAGTTAAAATATAGTCATGTAGGATCTTGTTTGATTTATCTTAATGAGTAGATTAAGAATATCAACTTTTTATGATT
>CAAKMY010033793.1:2876-13143 GCA_901111285.1 Corrigiola litoralis | reverse complement strand
GCGAAGGAGAGGGAAGAGTGAGATGGAAAAGGGAAATAATATGATGTGGCTGGGTTTGATGATCAAAGTGTACCATACAATTTCTATCTTAACCGTTTATTGTTGCTTTTTCAAGGGTATGATAATGTTTTTGCTTTTTTGACAGTTGAGACCATGAGAGAGTGCTTTCCCTTTTTTTCCGTAACAGAGTACCCAATTTATTACTTTTGTAATGTTAGTACTTTATTTGTTACAAACCCCATAAATCAATACCCAAATGAGTACTTAACTCGACGTTGAGAGGATAATTTCTCTGTCAGTGTCGTTCATCCTTGGTTGAAGTGGAGTTACACCTAGTCTTGAAAGAGACGTCTACTTTTGTTATAAAATATACCAAATCAAAATGGTCCAATAAAAGCATATAAATCTATAACTCAATTTGGGCTTATAGAGAGTACAAAAAAATTTACCTATTAAAAAATTGGTCTACTTTTATAATTAAAGTAGACGGTCTTTTCTAATAATTTGTTCAGTTATATTATGCAATTTTTTCAACATGTCAAAGATAAATGAATTAATACAAACCCAAGTAGGCTAGTATGTACACTTCACCATTTAAACTCATATATAATAATATAAATTTACGACCAATAAAATGTGTTTCATGAAAAACTCCTTTTATATATTAGTTGGGTCTTGAAAGGAATAATAATTGTAATAATGATGTTGACGATAATAATAATAAAATAAATACAAATTATTAGAAAAGACATGTCTACTTTTATTATAAAAGTATATCAACTTTTTAGTAGGAAAATTTGTTTAAGCTTCCTATAAGCCCAAATTAGTTGTAGATTTATAAATGTTTATTGGGCCAGTATAACTTGGTCTATTTTTATAATAAAAGTAGACGGTCTCTCACAAGAGTAGCTATGCTCCATCTTAATAGCAAGGAACGTACGACAACATAATAAGAGCGGAAGAGGCACGGCATTATATATACATCTAAAATCTTTTCCGTTTAGAATTTTAGTGGTTGCAAGATTGGTCTCCAGGAGCAACAAATGTCTAATATCTGGCATAAAATTCATCTCCTAGGTCGGCAAAGATATCAGAACTAAATTAAGTGGTCATCCCACTACAATCACAAGTCTACTGTTGTTACTGTCAAAAAAAAAAAAAAAAAAAAAATTCTACTGTTGAAAGGAACTATTGGAATGCAGCACTATCTTATGCCTGCTGCTTTATTATCTCCAACTCTCCAAGACATAGATTGTTCAACTCAAACCACAGGTGCCAAACTATTTTCTGTCGTCGCTTGTAAACATACGAAATACGTGCTAGATGGTGCTCGAACTCCTTTCCTTGCCACTTTAATTTGGTGTAAAGAAGATGGAACAAGACACAACGTAAGTCCACACACATATGGTAATATATATACGTATGTCCCATCTATCGTCCCTCATCAGTAGATACTCCAGTATATAATACATTTCGTCACTACAGTACTAGCCTTAGTAGTGAAGAAACGAAACTATTGTTATCCATCTCCTCTGTAATGGTTTTTCTTATGTACTTACTGAGGTACTGTTTATCTTTTCAGCACCATATTCACGAATATATTTTGGACAATGTCGCGTGCTCACTAAACAACTAAAGTTAACTTTTAGCTCCAAGGAGCAAAGGACACATAAATCCAACTTTTGGACGAAATCTAAATATATCTTTGAAATATTATATGTTAAGATTAGCGAAGTTATTTTTGAGTAATCATGTTGTGTTTTCTTTCCATTGCGTCTTATACGAGGTTAACTCGCTCTCATTGATTGACATTATATCATCTAACTTTTAAACAAGCGAGACTGTTTCTACCAACAACAATGTTTCTTAAATGTTACTTCAAAAGCTACATTGAAAGAGATCCAAAAAGAATCGTTGTAATTGAGTTTGTAGAGGTATGAGAGTGGATATATAGGAGAGAGGGGTCAAGGAGAGACTCTTTGTGTGTTTGTATGAAAGTAGATGAAATTAACGTTTGGATTTTCTTTCCGACAAAAACATAAACTTGTCGGCTATTTTTGTGTCGACCTTGAGATACTTTCACACATAATTTTCTTTAACGTGACACCTACTATCAAATGGTAACTAGGTAACCATTTTATTACATGTAAATATATGACTATTAAGTCTTGTGTAAGATTATCTTATTTGGAACTTATAATGAGACAAACATTTTTTTGTAGTTGCCAAAAAGGGTCACTTGGAATTAAGAAAAGTGGTAAATATAGATACATTTATTTTTTGAGAGTAGGCCAGTTTTAGAATGCTAATAAATAAGTGAACCGTGACCTTTTTGAAAATGAGATTTACATATATTTGTAAACTTTTTTGATATATTATAAACTTGTATTATAAATATTCTCTGTTATTTGTGCTGAAAACTGTAAGTTGCAAAATAGTAGAGTTGGTGTAGCTGACAGTAGTAGGCACCTCGTTACTTCGAACTCATCACCATAAGCCAGAAAAGGAACTTTAAAGAAATTCATTGATCCCTCCTAAACACCCGTACATATCATGACCGACCCATTACATACACACAGAGTTTCACCATCACCATAGAAGCTATAATTATATCCGGCAAGCACCCATTGTGAAATTATACTAATGTTCAGTTGTAGAACATACCTAACAACTTTCAAGTCATGAGTCTTTATTTGCATGTATTCAACACAAAAAAAAAAACTTGCAAATGGACCCATCACCTACAATGACGCAACCAACGCAAGCTTGATATAAATCAGACAAATCCCTACTCAAATACATGTGATAATATAGGACCCGAAAGTTGACCTACTTGTGACTGAACCGGAACTAGTACCAAAACATGGAAGCCGCCACTTACTCTTTTTAGGGAATTAAGAAACTCACTGCTCAACATGCCTCCAATGACCTAAGCCATTTAGAGAAGCCACATGGCCCATACACGTATCACCACAATTGTTTGCTCGATGTTCAGGAGGTGGATTTAGATCGAATGGATCGTCAATCTACCATACTAATCGATTTGTTCTTTCAAACCCTTGGCAGATCTAAACCGCATACCAAGAAAGGTGATACAATTTAAATGACTTCAACTCTTGACCCGTAGGCAAGATTCATGGTTCGGGATTGCGAAGTTACAACTAGGGAAACCATAAGACACCCTCGTTGCCCTTTCGGTCTTTACTAAGAACAAGTGTTAATTTATACCTTTTCATTGTGTGTTACATCTAACAAGATTTGTACAAGTGTTCTATTGGCCGATCCAAATATGAGCATATTAAACTTAGTCAACCATTACCATGCTATTTCTATTTAACAAACAATGAGATATAACTTGGCACTCAAGAAACATGCGTAAACACACTAACATGAATCCTAATAAGATCCTAACCATTCATCTATACAAGTATGTACAAGGGAACCTAACATGGCTCTAGTGCATAATAAACCTATACATGATATCTACAACACGTCAAAATCCACAAACCTAATCATGATTTCTAAGGGTTTGCGAAATGTCAAGCTCTACTAACCACATGATACTAGCCATTATCAAATACAAATCCTAACATAATACTAAAAGTTCTCTACCAAATGATAACAATATTAAATACAGTATAAACCAACATAATAACAATAAAGGACCAAAGGGGATAAGCTAAGCTTGTGAATTAACGCTCAAGTCATACCGCGTAGTAACATGAGGATCAATGGTGGACTAGATGTGTTTGGAAGTACACTCTTCTCTCTTGAAATGACTCTCTTGAACAAACCCTAACCTTTTACGAGGACCCAAAACCAAACCCTTGCCCTTGGAATATTATTTCTCTAGTGAACTCTTGTGCAATTAGGTCAAAAATGATGTTAAAAGTCCTTTCTCTAGGTCAAAACCATCCCTCCCTTTACATAGGGGAGTAGAAATGTGCAAAACCTAGTACTAGGTCGCAAGGAAGAAAGAGGGAATAAAACAACAAAACAAGTCCCCGTCCCCCTCTCATCGGACACGCTAGGTGTCCGGTCGGACACCTAGAGGGAGTCCGATCGGACAGAACATGGGTACAGTCGGACCCTCTTCAATTAAAATCGACTTTACCTCTATTCCGTCCTAGTCCATCCAAGGACGTAGGGAAGCAGGCGTAAGCCTCATTATCCATCTAACAATCCGTAATCACTCCTTTAATAGCTTAGGATCGAACCGATACGTCAAGTCTAACTAAACCGGCCCGTGCTAACACAACTTTAACACGATTGACAAACCTTTTCCCGTCAATTGAGACACGTCTCGAGTTCGGAGCTCACTCCTTATTAAGATTTCATCTACCCATCCAGACTACGCGAGTACGAAAGACTTTCATCATCGGCTTTGACACAGACGAATTACGGTGTCTACAAATAATTATACTCAAAATCCAAAATTCATCTATCGAAACATTGAACAAAATGAGTTGCCAAGGCTAAAAACATTAACACAATCATTATTTACATATTTGTTTTGCGCAATATCAGTGGCCTTCCACTTAGGACATTGGCACACTACTACCGGTATAGGGTTTATTTACAAAAGTTATGATATCAGAATATGAATCATCAAAATTCTTGCCTTTCTTGTTCTCCCTAGATTCGACTACAAGCCCATAATTTTCACCAGATATAATATAGCACGATTCTCTAGTATAAATTGTCACCTAACCTATTCTAGAGATACATATCTCTTTCCAAAAAAAGGCCAAGGAAAGTTTTTATGCGAAAGCAGTAATTAAAGAGACCAACAAAATAAGGACGACAACCTCGTCTTGAATGTTACCATCAATGTTTTGCAACTCGAGTAATATTGAATTTACATATCCAAATGATCTTGAAAGAGACATGTCATCTTTCATAGGTAGACCGAACAAACATTGCTTAAGAAGCAACTTAGTAGTCAGCGACTCTGCCATACACAAAGACTCCTACTTTGACCACATGCGAGACACTTGCATGATAACATCATTAGTCAAACATATTGATTGTTGAATGAGCCTTCTCAATGAAAACCACCACCAATCACAAACTTGCTAAGAAGAAGGCGTCGCTGCTTTGGCCTTCACCTTGACGTACAAGAGGGGCCTAAAGGCCTAGGCTCTTAGTAGTGCTCGCATCTTGAACTGACATTACCCAAAATTGCTTCTCCTAATGAACATATTAATTTTAAAATTATTAGAACATTAAACGAAAAAATATCTATAAAATAAAATAGCAAACAATAGAATCAAACAAATCTCTTGATGTACATTGCAGTTTGAAAGCGTTTAAGTTATAATAAAAAAAATACAAAAATTGATAAAAATAATCCCAATAATGGGTCATCAAATGAAATTAGACCTTATTAATAAAATGTACAAAAATAATCTCCTTTATCAACTATGTTAAAATAATTTAGGCCTGACTGGGGTTCCCTATTCGCAAAAGAAAAAGTTACTATTATACCATATCTCCTTTCCTTCCCATGAAACCATTACAAACCTAAGCCACGCCAAAATCAAATCCCTTGTTCCTTTCCCCAACCCTTCTCCCACGATATCTTTATCTTCATCCCAAATTTTCATCGTATTTCCTTCCCCAACTCACAATCCAACCACCTCCCTCCTTCTTCCTTCCCCCGATTCACAACCCATTCCCCGACCTCCCTCCTACTTTCCCTAAAAACCCAACCCAACCCTCTTCTTATTCCTGCTTTCTCTATTTTCCACATAATCAGTTGTTGAGTTGCTTGGCTGGTAAATGAAAAATGGTCACTGCTTGCTACTATCAAGAATAGGTTGAATTTTTTGGAAAGATGTTTATATAGAGATGATAAGTCTGGTAAAGGAAGGTTAATGCACACGTAATTTTCGATTTTGTCTTCACACCTCTTTCATTATTGGCTTTTGAGGTGGTGGCTTACTTCAATATATTCAAATAATCAAAACTGATGCAAGTAATTATACACCAACTTGTGCTTCACAACCATGTTAGGTAAAAGCATGAACTGAAATCGAAAGTTACTAACAATCCAATATGATGCCAGATTTGGCCTCATGATGGAGTTTTTCTAAATTTCATGATTTTGTTGTCTATAAATATAAGATGAAGGAACAAGTTTTGGGGTTAAGATAGTACATTTGAAGAAGGACAAGAAAAAGACATACAATGAAGAGAAGGAACATAAGGGATATGGGGGAGGGTTTCTACGGTTTAACGTAGGTTTTCTAGGTCTTCAGAAGAGGATATCATAGTAACTTCATTTCTATTGGCCGAAAGACGCGGTGTACCAGGCCTATTTTAAATCTGTACATTTCTAGTAATAGGGATTATTTTCGTTTGATGACCCATGATAAGGATTATTTTCGTCAATTTTTTCCACAATAGTTGACAAGATTGACAAAAACATATTTAAACATGGTTCACCAACAATGTGTTGACTAGTCCACTAGGTCTAGTATTTTTATTTCGCTATATGTGGAGAAAATTTTTTTTACAAAAGTACAACTACATATTAGGTTCAAATGAGAAATAAATAAGAAGTCTCTCTCTAGTATTTTCTCTATATTTTTTTTTGTCAAATTGTAAGCAAAGCACATAGGGTATTATATATTAAACTATATAATGTAATGACCTTAGATAACTTGAAAACTAAGAGGGCAATCAAGATGGATAAACATAAAATAAGCATCAGATTCCTATCAAGGTCTCATGAGTTGCAATCAACTTCTTCCCGACTCACCATGAGTCCTTCGCGATTCGCGCGAGAGCTTTTTGTTTCCATGGACGATTCAACTCTTTGCGACTCGCGTCAACTGCTGCACACGTCTCATAATGGCCCTCCGTTCCATTCTTTGAAATCCGAAGCAAGTTCAAAGTATACTATATCAACACATGTTATGGTGTACACTTCCTTTTCTACAAGTTACAATAGTTATCATATACATGTAATATAATTGGATGTAATATGCGTTATGTTATTACTATAAATTATTCTGAACTCGTGGTGATTACATTTATGTTAAAAATATACAGTGATAAGCTGCAAATTCATATTCTTAACCAGGTCTTATAACTTTGTTAATAATGTTCTAACATAATTTTCTCTCCCAATTTATTTATTTACAACATTACTTACTTGCTCATTGAAAAGGAACAAGTTTTATGTTACTACCATTGGGTCACATTAATGTTACGATAGGTATCTTGAAGGCCTTCAAAAGGAGACTTCCATTTTCTATCTTTATGATACTGTTCATATAATTCATGTGTTATGCTTAGTGTTCGTAACTTTGTTACATGCCTAATAAGTGCACACTACTTATGTGCAATGAAATGAATATAGATTTAATATGTTAGGTACTTAGACATATACTACATGATGCATACATTTATTTTGCTATATGACAACCTTTGTTATTAAAGCCTTCAGTAGAGGAAACTGCAACCATAACGTAGTGCATCACACAAAGCCTAAACTGCATATATGGCAATTATACTTGTCAATCCATTTATGGTACGCATATAATAGGAGTCTTCCATGGGATGGTTTGGATTATGGAAGAACTTGCTTGAAACTATATCTAATGTACCCTCTTGGTCTGAGGCTACACCTGAAAGGTTTAATAATTACTGAGGTGCCACAAACCTTCAATGACGAATAAAAAAAAATGCACATGTAAGACCGGAGCAAAGGCACAAATTGTTTCTGGTTTATGGCGCCACCACCCTTGGCGCCAAACTCGCGCCTGGCCCCTAGAAGCCAAATTTCATCCAGTCCTTACCGTAAAGCTGTCTCCTGCCATTTAGTAACATTTTGCCTTGTATCCTAGAACTAGATACGCGAGTAATGTGGGAACCTGGAAAGCTAGGTTTGATCCTTAACCTTAAGAGGTAGGTTTACAAAAATGCCTCGTAAAATCCCGCCATCCAATGACATGAAAGGGTACGCGACGTCCAGGGCGCTCACACTATGAGCTCTTCGTGATGTCTACATGAACAAGGGTAAGAACCTTGAATATAGGTATACTGGGACAATCTTGTTCCAGAAAGACCCTATTTGGCTTATTTCTAACGAGCGTCCCTACGTGCTTTGAATCATTCCTAAGATAAGGGAAAGACAAAAAGGCAAAAAAATAGAAACAATAATAACCTTAAAAAGTGTCAAGTGTTGAAGGCGTATTTTTTGTCATGAATGAGGTGCATCAAGTTATATTTGGAAATAAGTGGGTTGAATGTTGAGCTTCAAGGAGGAAGAATTTTCAAAAAAGAAAACTATAGGAATTAGACAAATTTTGAAGGAGTGAATGAAAATGACTTGAGTTAATGATTATATGGATTGTTTCCTCAAAATGTGTGAAATATAGTGCATTAAATGCAATGTGTTATGATGGAGCATTAAGTGCAGCTAGTAACTGCTGCACAAATGTCATTCGAGGGAACGTTAAACCGCTTGACCCTATACCGAGCAATACTTGTACCTTGTTTGCCAACTCCACGTACATAGCCATGGGGAATCATTGGCTCAATGAGGTAGCCTATGGAGCAATATTGTCTGCTCGGCCTACCTTCTAGGATATTGGTGTTAAGAGGCCCTTGTTTCATCCCATAGATCTTTTCTGGGGCATCCTCGGGTCAATCAAGTACCCCATGGCTCGACTTGTCCGTCTTGGCGTACACCCTTAGCATGTTGGTCCCAAGTGGGCCTTAGTCCACCATCTGGACTCTTTTTTGCCCCTAGGTCATTTTCACGAGGTGCCTTAGAGGGATTAAGCTCTTAATTAAAGCCTCTACTCAGTTAGGTGTCCAATGGTCATACAAAGTCAAGATACCTAAGCAAAGTAACGATCTCGTATGACAAGCATACAAAACAAACACCCCCTTGGGAAAAAGGTGGATTTAAAATGCACGTTTGTGGTAGCAAATCATGTTTAAGCGGTACTCGTTATCATGAGCACTAAGTGTATACACCCCAAGGTGTCATCATTTGCGCTATGATGATAATTAGGCTGTGTAGTGTGTTATGATGCGCATCATGCCTAAGATATAATGATAGAGCGAGATTATAAGTTTAAATCCTATATTTATAATTTCACTTCCTAAAATGCCAAAAATAGTCAAAATTGACCAATAGACCAGAAAAGGTGCCTATAAAGAAATAAGTAACCTAGTGCACAGAACATGCCTGAAACCAAATGAAATAGGCAGAGTGTTCTACCCTATGACACTATGGTGTAAAGTAGCGAAATGCATAATTTTGACTTGGCCTGTATAAGTAAGCGTGTACAAGAAGAAAAAAAAAAGAAGTCTAGGCTAGGGTACCACTATGATGCCCTACCTAAAATGGTCTAGAATTATTATGTTGACTATGATGCTCAAAACATGCACAAGACGTCAACAGGTGACCAAAGTGTTAAATATATGATGCAAGATTACAAAAATGCCCCTATTAGTGTTTTAAGGTCTTGCAGCTTTTGAGAATTCTATTTGAGTCACAAGTGATCTATAAGCCCAGTCATGTTCAGACTCACTGTAATAATAAACTTGATCCCTTCACAATATTAGCAACTAAAAGTATCCAAACTCTAGCAGAGCATATCGTCCAAAATGCTCAAAATTGCATCATCCGACTAATTGGGCTGCAGCAGAGAACGCGAGATAGTCAAAGAACATTCTTCACCAAGTGCGTCACACCCTTTGACACGCCATGTCATTGTTGGACCCACTGACTTGCAGGACTTCCGCCCTCTGCTGCCTATGTCATTTTCCTCAACTATAAAATATATAATTAGATATCTATTCCTTGATTGATTTTTATGACCTTCAATTTTAGCACTTTTATACAATCATCATAATAAAGGATTGATCTAGATCACTCACATCGAATAACTAAAGCCTACATTTGGTAGGGTGTAATCATCTTTTTACGTTAATGGAGTTTTTTTAGTTTAAATAGAATTAAAAATGAAGGGGAGGAATGAGACTAACATAGACGGAGGGAGTTTAATAACATTCACTCATGCATGTAATGGTGATAACCTATGTTTTATTCATCTTTGACTATTACATAAATTTGTTTTATGAGAGCTCTTACCTTGTAATGGTGATTTAAAACCTCCTTCTCTTTCCTAATTTGATACAAATTTTAGGCTAAATTGGGTGGTCGCAATGGTCATTACCTTACACCCAATTTAATAAGCCTAATCTGCATCAAGGCATTTGACAGGGCGTAAAAAAAATATGCTGC